>JARJDV010010430.1:0-28019 GCA_030264675.1 Anaulacaspis nigra | reverse complement strand
TACCTCAGCATACGAGTTTAATTCGTTCCGAAACATTGCTCGTATTTTAAATCGCTCGCATCTTAAAATAATTTTCCTTTGTAACCCGATACTTTTGAATACAATGGCATTGTTGTCTAAATGTTTTTGATTAATTAGAATATTATTTAATTATTTAAATAAATTATGCAATCTATAGATAATGCAATCTCAAGCATAACAAAATTTGAATTTTGAAAATGGGTGCGGTAGTTATTCAGATAGAGCGATTTGAAAAACAAAATATGTAGGCGTTTTGGACGAGTGTGCAAACAAATACATCGCCCGCTCGAGAGCTCGTATCTCGAAAAACTCTCGTAAGTTCGGTCACTCGTATGTTGAGGAACCACTGTAATTATTTTTTGTTTAGAATAGTAGCCCGTGGGCCGCATCTTGTGCAAGCACGATGTACCTGACAGTACATCACCCTACATCACCCTACACCCTGCAATTTTTAATTGTCGTTGGTGCACTTGCTTTGTTTTTCAAAGAAGTGCAGAAACTGCGTTTTATTCGTGCACTATTGAAAATTTAATAAAGAGCATTAACTGAATTCCAATAACCTGTATATTAAACTGATATAAATTAAACAAAAAAATATCTAGGCTCAAAGTCAATTAACGAAAAAATATGATACTCAACTGCGCCCCATTTTTATTCATTTTATTTTTCAAAAATAAAAATTAATTATGAGTACGTAGCACATAAAAATTCAGTTTCAGTTTTTGTTTTTTTAATCTGAATTTCACTAAAGTTCATTTCATTTGATATTCATTTGGTGATTTTTTGGGATATTGTTTGCCCTTAATTAATGAAAATACCTAGCCATGCAAATTGAAATAAAAGTAATTTAATTAAGTTTTATTATGTTTTTTATGAACACCACCAAATAACTTGACCGGAATAATCTCCTAAACAAATAGTGTACGAAATTAAAAATTCCATGAGAATAAAAGTTTTCACTGCGAGTAATTAATTCATTTAAAACTCGTTTGTGCATACGCGAGCGCAATTTTTATTCGGCGCAGCTGACTATCAAATGAGGAGAAAAGTGTGAAAAGCAATACGCGTCCAGAAAATCTTGATACATAATTCATTGCGTGTTCCATCATTAATTTTAATCGTTCATTACGCACATTATACACGTTTCGTTCGCTCGTATTCGCACGACGGTGAAATAATTCATATGCACACGCAAAGCGACCACGACGAGGACGACGAGGACGAAGAATTGAACAGATTGGTGTAACAACGCATGCGCGGTGCAAACGTACACAATAACGTGGCGCGCTAGCTGCGCGCTTTTACGACGAAGTGTTATTTCGCTTTAATTGGAAATTAAACACGCGCTCTTCGCCAACCGCACGCTTCTTGCGCATATGCATATACTGATTCCGCGAAGAATGCTGCGACGCACACAAGTTCAACAAGTTCACCAAATGCCGGCCTTCTTGTTTTTTGCGCAAGGATAACGTTATCCTTTAAGTGGCTTTGCATTAGTTTTCGGTTCAAACGCAATTAAATGTGTAAAAGCAATGCAAACAAACGACGCAAATTGTATCGGGTTAATGATTATTGCTACCCGTTTACTGTTTACCATCAATATACAGCGTGTTGCGAAAAAATGGATTTATTCTCATATGAATTTCTAACCTATAAATTCAGCAATTCCAAAGCAAATTAGTTTTATTTACTTACTTGAAATATTCCTCAACTTCAACTGTTTTTTTTTGTTGTGATGGCGTATTCGTATTTAAGCGTAAGTAAACTCTTTGGCGAGTTGATGATGGGCCGCATTACGCGAGTGGAGATGGAAATTGAAACTGTATTACGTCGTAATTAATATGTTAAGAGCGTATGAGTGCGCATCTAATTACCATACGAATTAGCATAATAAATAACAGCCCCATGCACAACTTCACCACAATATCCACTATCAGTGTATCATCATTATGATAAACTAGTCGACGGATTTTTCTGCTCTGCTTGCTGTGATCCTTGCAAAGGATGAAAATTACATGCGCACTAACAAGTGTCATTATCTACATATTCAATGCGGCCATCGATCTCTTCTTCGTTGCTGCTGTTTCACTTTTCTTTATTTTCTACTATCTATTACTTCCACTTTTCTATCCGTATAATAAAATTATTCCGACTTTCAATGTAGCTAAAACTCTTTGAATTTATATTCAAGTAACTACTTAAACTTCTTTTTTACGGAGAACGTAAACAAAAGAGCTGAAACAAATTGAAAGTGAAATTGTCGTTCACTATACGGCTGGTTAGAAATTATGACTTAAGTTTACTTACAATATGGCTTAAGTTAAGTAAACTGAAATATCAATGTTTTACTTTAATTATTTCTACGACTGTAAAATAATTCGAGATGACCGATGAATAAGCTTGATAATTGAAATCAAATGACTTTCTATGTTACATTCTGAGTATATTTTGAGTAGGAATCATGCCGATTGTGACGCTTTGCGTGCAATATTTTCGAGAGGTTCGTTATTCTTTACCAACAAAAAGAATTAAAAGTGATTGAAAGTGAAATTGTGGCCCAGTATCCTGCTAGTTAGAAAACAATGACTTAAGTTAAGTAAACCATAATATTAATGTTTTAGTGTATTATTTCTGGTAATGCCAAATACTTCAGAGATGACAATCTTAATGTCTTCATATTTCATGTGAAAATAGTTTCGGTACGAATCATACTTACGTAATGCTTTGAGTGTACCTAACGTCTTTCAGAGAAGTTAAAAGTGATTGAAAGTGGAATTGTCATTTAGTATTCTACTAGTACGAAAATCAAATTTAAGTTAAGTTTAGTTAATACAAGGCTTCAGTAGAATAAAATATTAACTAATATTTTCGCGCATTATTTCTAGTGATTTATACCAATTTAAAGAGCTGTTGTTATCACGTGATTTGCTTTAATCGACTGGCTGAGAAATAAACAAAGAGGAGATCTTAATGAGACTAAAACAAAAAGAATGACAAAAATCATTGAAAATGAGTTTCTGTGTTACATCTGTAATAAATTGTGGCTACAAATTGTTGTTCACTATTCTGTTAGTTAGATAAATAATACATAAGTTAAATTTTCTTATTCTACAACTTATGTTAAGTAACATAAATTATTAATGTTTTAATGTAGGATTTCTGAAGAGTTCGATCAATTCAAATACCTGTGTTTATCACATAATCTGTTCCGATCCACTTGCTGAGAATTAAAAAAAAGATGACTAAAAGTGAGTTTCTGTGTCATGTCGCGATTCAATTTTGAACTCGAATTGTCATGTTTTGAGTGTGTAACATTTCTATGACAAGTAAAAGAATTAAAAGTGATTGAAAGCGAAAATGTCGTTTAGTATCCTGCTAGTTAGATAAATGAAACACTCGCTAACGACTACCTGTTGTGTGCGGTGCGCGCAGTATGCGTACTTAATCGTGCTCAAGTTTACTTAGTGTAGGTGTGTACGTAGCGTCCACCTACGCTCGGTGAGTTTCGCTCCTTCGAAGGCACCTGCGTGCGCGCATTAACGCCTCGAGTGAACTAATTGCCAGCAAGTTGTTGTTTTCTGTTTAGGTTATCGCCATTTATTATTAGTTAATGACCATGCGTACTTATCGCCGTTAAGTAATGATTTCTAAGCGCGTGATTTATGCCTCAAGTCTTCGTTTCAATGCGATTAATGCATAATGCATGACTTTTTGCGTCGATAATCTAATCTCGTTTCGTTAATAATAGCTTCAACTCTAGGAAATCTTTGAATATTTTGGTTACGTTTTCGTTTTAAACGCTGAGATGTAATTTGTCGTCTGCGTTGTAATAGGATTTTAAGTAGAGAAAGTGTTTTTGGGGTGCTTGACATCTGCATGCAAGAAATAAACAACAATAGGCTAGTCAAGTTTTATAGTAGTTCACGCAACTTTTGACGGTATTCGCCTACATTCTACGCGGCGTAGACGGGTGCGCGAGCGCGAAACACGAGCTACTTACTAATAAATAGAAAAACACGCGCGACAGGTGCGTCTGGACGAGTGAAACGTTTCTCGCGATGAAATTGCGAAAAGGAAACGCGCTTGTTGCAAGAAAACACAGTGTCATTGTTTTAAATTATAAAAGTGTAACCGTTCACGTACATAAATATTATATGATGTTTTATTCTTGTCGTACAACAACAACAAGAACAACAAGAACTATTACTGTAAAACTTTGATAGAGAAGTGTAAGTAAAACTTAAAGTTAGACGTTATACGTAGTAATCACAAAGATAGATAACTTTTGCTTTTCTTTCAAGTATAACGAAAAATATTTGTGTTTTATATGCAAAATACAATATTTTTTCGTTTATTTCTTAGTTATAAATTAGTTTCTTAGTATGTCAAAATAGAACTGCAATTTGAATATTATAAAATTATTGTTAAATAAAAGTCCTTGTATAGCCCATTTTTAAGTTTCAATCGGATAAGCTTTCAAAGGAAATAAAGTTTGATTTCATTAAAATTACCGATAATATTCAAAATTAAAAGATAAATTTGAAAAAGTTATCAAATTAACTGATTTGTGTGTTATGCAAACCATTAATATTAAATTTCCCTGTTTCGGAAATGCCCCATTTAATTTGATAAAAATTTATCATATTTATGAAATTCATTATGATGATGCATAATATACCTATATAATACCTGGATTTATCTAATTTACCGTAATATCAGATTATCTATCGCGAAAATTTTGAACGCAATTTAATTATATCTGCTGGAATAAATATTTCTTAATCTTTCTATCATTTGCTTCCTTGTTAAGAATATTAAATATATAATCAATTAATAATCAATGATTTATACCCATAAAAGGTGAAAGTCAATAGATAGATTTTAAAGTTACTTAAGTCATATGCAGAAACTATTTAAGTAAAATATGTGAGTAAGTTTATCTTTTGCGAAATCATTGATCTAGATCAATTACGCTGGCAATTAATCGATAATTGCATTAAATTTGAACGCAATCGAAGAGCGAGTCAATTTTACAGTCGAGTGCGGGGCGCTCGAGAATGGAAAACGTCGCACAGCATCGGAGTTTTCAGCTTTTTCACAAATGGCCGCTCATGCGTTGCAAATCGGTATCATCATATCATCGCAACGAACGCAGGTAACAACGGTGTGCAATGCGCAAACGAACATTTATAGAGCATATTTTAAAGCGCTGTTGCTGCTGCCACAACAAGTCGCCCATCAATTATCTTTATCACATTATCAGTACATATTATTATCTTATTGGGCGAACGCATAATTAACTCTCTGCATCGGCAAGTATTAATAAAATAATTATATTAAACCCGATGGCAATCCACCGAGTGTGCGCGTAAAAAACGTTAACGATCCACTACTCTCGCTTGGGAATTGTACAAATTTCATTAATGCGCATGGACGGCCGGAAATTATAAATTTTCATGAATAAGTTTTCGTGAAAGTACTTTATGGTTGCGCAGTTAATGTTTTGGAATGAAATTCATTGAAAATCGAACTTGAGCACGCATTGCGAGCGAAATTTACGAGGACTCTAATGCGCACTAATTAAATTTCCCAACGTTTTACGGCGTTGTTTGCAATGTGAAATTATGCGCGTTGACTTCCAAGTCGTAATTTATTGAATCGTCGCGCATCACTTTAGTAATATTCAATAAATTTCAATACTTAAACATTTATTAACTATTGTCTATCGATTAAATAAATATTGTTTTTCGAAATTATTCTATAGAATTAATGAACTAATTTAATAAAATGGGTTTTGTTAATTCAGAAATTTTATTATATACAGAGTTTCCCGCATTATAAATCGCGAGTTTCTAGAAAAATGTATATAATTTCAGAATTTAGATGTGTTTTATGGTTATGCGCATCTTCTGATCCAGGAAATACAGCAAATTCTAGCGAATAATTAATCCAGATTATTTTATACGGTAAAAAGTTTACATCTGGGTGTGAAACGAACAATAAACGATTATTATTTAGTCAATAATTTTTAAATTTAGGTACATTGGAGTGTACATGGGGCAAGTCTACTTTTTACAAGAATATTTTAATTAAGAAATTTAATAAAAAAGACTCAAGGATAACGAGACAGAAAGTAATTTTCTATTCTTGATAGAAAATTTCGAAAGAAAATTTTTAGTAACATTTTTAATTACTAAGCCACGTATTCCGTGATATTAATATATTATTAATTAAATAATTATAAATTCTATTAACAAACAAGAAGGCATAGCTTCAAATTCAATTAACGAAAAGCTAGTTTGCACTTATGCAACACAACTTTATTAATTACTAATATTAATTTTCTTAATTGAGTTTTAGTTAATTATTTTAACTGATTTCTACAAACTAAGAGAACATTTCAGGGCAAAGAAAAGTCGTTTGACCGAATGAAATTTATTGAAAATGTGGAAAAGCGCATATAAATGCTAGGCACGTATTGGAAACCAATTTGAAAATAGTCACGACTTGTGAGACTCTCATTTTAGTATAAAAACTGGACAATTAATGCAACAAATTAGAAAATTGTACAAACGGGTGATTTGAGTCGGAAAAAGTGCGCGGTGTTGGAAAAGTTGCGATTACGCATTCTGGAAACGTGTGTGACCCGATTCTTCTCACTCGCGACCGACACAAGTTTTTCTCTGCTCGCGTATCATGCGTATATTATTGCAGCATCCATTCTGCGATACGAGCAAATCAAGTTAAGTGCGCGCAAGCGATATTGATTTTTATTTGTATGGCGATTGCGCCGTTTTTGGTCAAAGACAATTTCGACTTTTTCTCGCACAGCTCTCACGCACATTTCCACGATAAGCGACAGCTAATTGCATTTTTATTTGAGCGATTTCCACTCATATTTGTCAAGTGGTTTTGTCGTTTTCACACGGTTTTTCCCTCGCGATTGTTTCGCTGTAAGTACGCAATTTTCTTTTTCTAAATGTTTAAATATAGAACATTAGAAACTTGCTCAGGCTATCTATAAGGAAAGGAATGGACTTTTAATATATCACGTTGATAATTATGATCATCAGTGGAAAATCTATTAAGTTAAATTGCAAGAGTGAAACTCGACGAGTTATTTTCAACATTGGCTTAGCCGTTTCGAATTTGAAATTGTCACAACGTGAAAATGCGACGACATCATCATCATCATCTTTCAGCAGGTTGATAATTTTAGCCAAGTTACTTTATATGTGACACACGTAAATAAATAAATGCCTAAATACGCACGTAAAGAGAAAGGGAGTTGTTCCTCGTTTCGCGAAATTAAATTCTTATGACAATTGCAATGGCAAAGATGTGCGATAAGAGCCGTACTTGGGCGTTCCATTCAGAGAAGTTAGTGGTCAGGTGTAGTATAATTAAAAATGTCATGTCCAAAATCGTCTTAAGTTTGCCGTTGTTACGATAGCTTATACATGAATAACTAACCCATGACAAAATTGGAAGAAAAAAACTATTTCGAATCACTGGAGTTTTATCAACGTTACGGTTTTATTATTTTCTCTTCATCTTAACAATTTGTTTGATTGGGTTATCAACAATTCGGTATTCATTTATAAGGCGAAATGGGGCAATTGCAGTAGAATTTTTCTTTAATTCAACTTTAAGCTTATATATTTTAATTTAATTCATAATAATTTGAAATATAAAGTGAAACCGTAGAGATGAGCCAGATGGGAGAGATGGACAGTAATATTGTCCAGTAATATTGGCTAGCTAATGTTCCGTTGCAATTAATTTGCTGCGAGTAGTACTGGAGAGTTACGAAAGATCAAAATATCTCGAAAATAAATAGGTAAATAAATAGGCTTTACATTAAAAGAGACTTGCTGATTTTTTTTACTAGGTTACTTATTTTTTGTGCGTTTTTCGTACTTTCTACATGGCTTCCAATTTGTTTATAGTTACTTTAATATTCGGTATGTCCATCTTTCACATACAAAGGGAGAGATGGTCGCATGCAATCGGGCTTGGACTACCATGTTATTTGACCACTTAAGCTCCTATAACGTTATAACGTTATCTAATACACTCGACGCTCTAGTAAATATTGAAAATTAACCAATATCAACAATTTTCTTTAAAATCTACTGGTCATCACTTGCCCCGTGTACATGTTACGGTTAATTTTATAACTCCATAGATTATGTATTAACCGGTAATTATGCATAATCATAAGTGCATTTGGTTAATATGATGAATTTTTAAAATTTATCAAAGCAACAAGTCGATATGCCTTATTGTCAAACACGTAATGGTAAATGTTATGGTAACTTAACGAAATATAGAAACCAAGCAGTTGTTTTGCCATCAATAATTGAGAAATACAGATATACTCGTAAATCTCGTTTTCCTCCATTTGTCACCTCATAAACCTCGTTTATCTCGTGTATTTATCATCAATCTGATTAGGGGATTTTCCGAACAACAACATTCGGTATCAGAAGTGGTTCATGTAACATGTAAAATTAACTTTCAACAGTTTTATTATATTTTCCAAGCATAATTATCAGTTATTGTAAATAATTTAACCGTAACATATTCAAAATTGTGTATTGCACTCTTTTTCGTCCATGATTTTGTCAATTTAAGTGAGATTATTAGTTTTTAATGAAATATAATTCATTCTTTATAGACTTACTAAAAAGAAATGACAAATACAACTCCAAATTCTAGCTATTCTCGATGAAGTATTAGCAATAAATTGAGCGAATTTTTTATTTAATGGGACAATTTGTTGTAGATATCAATGCTTTTCGTACGTCAACTTTTAGTACATTACGATGTTGCAGATATTGTAATCTATGTGATATTACATTAATTACAGTTGTATATTAATGCACTTGCCATGTGATCACATTTACAGCACTGTACTTTAATTAGTTTTTTACCCTGTTGATTGAGTCTTCGTTTGACTTTCATTATGATGTATCCTCGTAAAGATATCTCAGTTGAATCATGGAAAATGTTTTAGGAATCATTTAATAATTTCTAACTGCATTGTTTCCATATTTTGCTAATATTATCAGTCAGAAGCACTAAAATTACTTTTAAGGCGAATGATGACATAATCCCACATATAAAGCGCAAATTGCAGTTGATGAGCTTTTTATAAGTTTCTTGTCGCACACTAAGTTCTTGTAGATTAAAACAACTCTTAGCGAAAACACTCAAACGTGTATAGCTATGTAAATAACCTCACTCTATGCATAATATTGTTGTCTTTCTTTTTCTCAATGATGATTTATATCGTCAACATTAACACAGGTAAATAGGTTTTCTTCTTACGATTTGGCTGCAACCAATTGTTTCCTACTTTGATTCATCAGATTTTTGCATGATGTATCAATTGGTGCGATCCGCAAACAGCATCCTACGTTTGTCCACATTACGAAACCACGCAGTGGATTGAAACTATAAATAAAGAAAAGCAATTTAAAATATACTTATACCTATATAATCATACTATAATACTACAAATACAATAATGGAAAGTCGATTGTTGATGTTCAGTGCTATTGTTTGGACATGGCAAAGTCATAAATAAATAAACGTTAATTATTGTCATGTCGTCTGGAAGTGTACGTTCGAACATAAACAACGATTACAGTGGAAAATTAGCAAACGCTTTTGTTCCTTCTTTTTCGCAACTTTCATTCTTCGAGTGCACGCGATCGGCGTTCCGGGAATGCATCATGCAATTCGTTGTTGATAATTAGTAAATGTAACTCGATGCACAGACAATCAGGCGTGCGCGCGGAATAGTAAAACAAAGAAGACGAAGCGAGCGAGCAATGATTGTGTATTATTATTATATGTGACACGAATACTTGCAGCATCCACGGAATTTCGACTAGCGCTTAAACGGCGCGGAAGAAGAGCGCTGCGCATGTGTCGCGCGTTTGCAGCCAGATGCAGAGCAAAATGAAAGCTTTGCTAATCAACTAATCGAGCATTGTCTGTACATAATTAGCGGCTTCTTCTTTCTCTTTTGATGCTGCTCGCGCTGTGCACAACAATGCAGAAAGTGCAATTAGTTTAGCTGTATGTTTTTGGATCTTCTAATTATAATACTAACACAATTCAAGTAAATAGCCAAAATGCTTCTTCTACTTCTGTTCTTCGTTGCGAGCTACAAATAATAATGGTTTTTCCGCATCATTCTTCGTGCCGAGCTTAAAATAATAATTGTTTGTAGTTGTTAATCTGCATGCTTGTTTCGAGTCGCGCGTATTTATTGATTGAACAAATTAAATTGGCTGCCCGTGGCGCTTTCTACTATGTAATTAATTAATACCAGTCATGATTAGCGAACACACATTCATACCAATCGATTCGTAATTGGAAATAATTACAAGTCTAATAATTACTAGTCTCAAATCAAATTAATTAATTAATCAATTTTATCTTTGGCAAAAAAATTATTTAAGTATGGATGAGAAGTGTAGGAAATTTTCTGCTATGTAATACATATAACCGTAACGTAAAATTTAAGAAAATTTTAGGTTTTTCAAATAATTTGCCTGGAATAGTTAATATTTTATTCGTTAGTTTTGTTGTTAAATAAAGAAAATATCAAAACTCTCTATTGAAAAGAAATGGTAAATATTTGAACACAAAATTTCAGTTTTTGTTCTCGTTTTTCCATGATTTTACATTTTTAAATGTTTATTAATTAAGGAAATTCAATTCATATATTATCTACTATGTCTCATTCATTGTAGATCATTGATGAAAATTCGGTGTCGATCGGATTAATTGTTTTTTACTAATTTTGAGAATAAATATTACAAACTCGAAATAATGGGAGTTAAACGTTTATCTTTCTGCAGTAATAATAAAATTATTTTGAAGAATAGGTCTTTAGGAGTTCTCGAAACAGAAGGAATAATAAGTATACGCACATGATACAAGTAAAAGTAGAGTTACGTAATAGCTGTTAATCCTAAGAGACCATGAAAAGATATTCCTTTCGAGTTCGTTGCTTTTGACAACAAGAAAGAACATGCAATGCGCCTGTATGTTAATGCACTCGAGTCTACAACTCGATCAATTTCTTATGTTATTCTCCGATTTACCTTCCTCCAACTGGTCTATCGATATCTTGCAACCATCTGGGAAGCTTAATACGCTCTGACCACAAACGAACTCGAATATTATTACGGTCGCCACGATAAAGAAGAAGACGACGAGGAACTCTTCAAAGAAACTTCACGTCCAACTCGCAAGTGAGTTAAATATTAAATGGCTCGAGTTTGGAAACGAACACGAACGAACTTGAACTCTGACATTGACTTTCAATCCTTTCCTCTTTTACCTTCATGGTGTTTCGATCGAAAGCATTGAAAACACTTGCTTCGCACTTTCTTCTTTGGTTTTAGTTTTACTTGTGCGTTTTGTCGAATTGAACGTTCGTGCACTTATTTTTAAATTGATACAATTTGTAAGACTTTTATCGCAATTACGCTTTCGATATCACTGATATAATTATACCAAATGATTGGATCAAACGGTACTTGAAGTTTTTGCGAGAATTAACAGGAATCTACAATGTTAATTGACATAAAGTAATTATTGATCAGTTATTCAAATGCGTCGTTAACGCAAAAAATATTTGATGGATTTATGATGTAGCAATTAAGTAAAGTCGTCAACTAATTGGATAAAACAATAAAAAAAAGCTTGGAAAACTGGTAATTCAAATGCATAAATTATTCGTAATCCGCTTTTCTGCCAAAAAGCTGCTTAATTTTAATATTGCTCTTCACGCAATCGCAAAGAATTTAAATAATCTCTTCAACTATTTTACGTTACTGTTCAAAGACTCCCAAGTCGCAATGATATTTTACGTAACCAGAAAAAATGTAATAAAACTGAAGGAAAAACGTACGTTGCGTGATCATCGAGTGATGAACTTAATTATGAATACTTTAAGACCAAATTACAAGTCTCGTTATTATCCAGTTGGTCGCTGTCAAATTCCAAGCGCGTTTAGCTCTGATGATGAGCAAGTGGAAAAGTAGAACTCACGCAATTTTTACAATCAATTAATAAGTATGCATATATGAACCGAACAATAAATGTACGTCGTTGAAAAAGTAAGCAAATCATCGTTTGAAAAATGAGTAGCAATCAGACAATTAGAAAGTTTGATAAATTCGAAGAGAGCTCGACGAAAAAATTATTGTGTATTATAGAGAGAAATATCCAAAACGAGATTGATGAGTGACTTCTGCTTGGAACGCCAAGCATAGAACAACAGCGACATGGCAGCAGTAATAATAATAAAAAAACTATAACACATGTTCTTTGACGCATGAAAAGCTGTTCCATTCAATTCGCCACGCCATTTAGCGTTGAGTATTTAGCTCTTGTAATTGCGAAAGAATTCTCGCATCACAAAAATTTCAATTTATGTATATACGCACCATCATTTACCTCATAAACATGTGTAAATGATTTGTACATCATATAAAACGCGCACGCACAAAAAACAAATCTAATCTACTTTAATCTAGTTTACAACTTCATTCTCATTCTAATTTCATGTATCGCGTTGCTCGCTTCGTCTTCTTCTTCTTCGTATTATTATTATCCTAACAAGATCTCATTATTATTATTATTAAATTTGGCTCTTTTCTCTCAGCCTAATCAGCCATTGTGCTTCGCAAATGACTTTCTTTTATGATGCAAATATTTTGCTGACATCTTTGCTAATATTATCGGAGTGTGCTTCGGTGTTGGCATTTATTTAATTGTTTCGATCTGGCCGTGGTCGTAAAAATAATTAGGACGGCGATTCAACGCCGTCTCACTATCTTGATCGCGCCAATTGCCAATGGAGATTTTATGGCATCCGACGATCTTCAGATGTTTGGTTCGTTTCGCCGATCAAATACATCGCTTTGATTTCTTATTAATGCCACACGCAAGTTTTTTCCTTCCTTCTTGCTTCCATCTTCGTCGCACGTCTTGTGTGCATATTCCGCCTAAAAAACAAGATATTATAGCAAAACAATACGAGTTTGTGTAAGAGCAAGAAAAACATAATCGATTAACTCGGCGAGCAGCAGCTAATTGAATTACAAACTTACGAAATTGTTTTCGCGACAATTGAATTCCTCTTCCGATTTTACCGCAATAATAACCACAACAAAATGCAACAGGCTCCTGCCGTAGCAATTTAATTGTTGCGCTACCATTAAGGCGGCGTAATATCAATTTGATAAATATTGGGTTAATGGATTTCCTATAATTGCATTGTTATTGAGGTTTCGAGAACTTATAGTAATAATAATCGTCAGCGTCTTCATCATCATAATCATCAGCGTCAGCAACATCAAACGCACATTGGCGCTGTGTGCACATCTTCTTCTTCATCTTCTCACTTGCATCGGCGGCTGTGGCTCATGGAGGTTTTTTATTCAGCACTCGTCAATAAATATCTTTATAAAAATCGTTAGGTTACCTTCGCGAGCAACACACTATTCTCGCGTTGCAAAATCCCCTTTCTGCATTCACAATAGATGATCATAAGTTTAAACAATGGACTATTAATATTCACCAACTCTAATAAAATTGCATTCGCAAATCGCATTCGTTTCCGTGTATGCTAAATATCAAATACAATTTCACCGTGCTTGTAGCAAATGATCAATTAGTATGTCAAATCCATATGGCTAATTTTGCTGTTTAATGTCACTTGTTAGCCATATGATATAGCGGCTTTTGAGCAGCTAATTTAAATAAAACTGTCTGGTTCTTTACGAATTATTTAAACAAATTACATACGAAACGTAATTATCTAATTAAGCTGTCATAATATACCTCGGAGAGTTTTTAGTGTGCTCGCAAATTTGCCAAATTATCAACGCGCTCTCAAAAGTTTGCCTCATTTCCTTTCGTAGCGTGCACAAAACGCTTCGTCACTTAACAGTAAACCTTGTCAATAATTTTGTGTGTACACTTGTGTTAAATGCAATGCATATTTCAGAAAATGGTGACTGAGAAGCGAGAACGTTCAATTGTTTCGCGTACTTTTCTATCTATTTGGAGCAAATGAAATTTCATTGAACTTGTTTCGCGTTTATTGTGCCTCGTTTCATGTGGAACGGCGCAACTGATGGACATGCAGATGAACATGAATGAAATGCATGCGCGCACTCATAAGCTGTGATGATGAATGAAGCGTTGAATAATTAGAGCAGCATTTAATCGATCAATCACGGATCGAACTACTACTGCTGTTTGCCGCTACTCGTGCAACAATGTGGCATAGATACAAATCAATCTTCGCAAAGAAGCTCGCGCGCATAATTATACATTGTTGCGACCATTCGCTAATTAAGTTGGCTAATTATGTACAAATTGTACTTGTAATTAAATTACAATTTGCTATTTCATTTTAGCGTTCGTCGTTACCCAATTTGCAATTCGTTGTGGCGCAGTGCATTAGCGAAATTGAAGGTTTATTGACTTCACTTTACAAGTTTTTCGTATTTAGCAAACAAAAATTACTTGTGGCAAGTATACCGAGTATAATTGCTTCGTCTTCTTTTGCGCCTCGCCATCATCTTTTTTTGTAAACAATTTTGCATTGCACATTATTTCGCATCTCTCACGTATGCTGGCTGCTCATTGCGTTCACGAGAACTAAATGTACCGAAACGTGAATTTGATAATCTCTCGAAACAAGTTCGCAAAGAGCGCGGTCCGAGCGAACTCTTTTAATTTCATATTGCAAAAGGCAATTTCATGTGTTTAACCGTCAAGGACAATTTAACATGTTCATAATGTGTATACGCGAAGAAATTCGGGCACAGTGAGCTAGCTTGTCGACTGATTGTTGTTAGCACGGTTTAAAAACCGTAAATATTGTTCAGTTACTCGTTCCAATTAAATATCCCCTCGAAACAATTCGATTAAATATTACGTATCAATCTGCCTTTTTCCGCTCGATTTTTGCGTCTAGCGAATGGAAAAATATATATGAACGGCCTATTAAATTACGAAATGAATGCGAATATAATGCCCAATAAAATTTCAAACTCGCATTAAATGATGCTCGTAATTTTAATGCGCACGGCCCGTATTGCAATGCCAATTTAATGCAAACTGCGCGAGGTGTAGCATCTTATTGGATGACATAAAACCACCACGATCGTATTAAATTAGTCGCGATAGTCATCAGTATCTTTGAATTCATGCAACTGCAATGAGTATTATTGAGTTTGGTCTACAGCACATGGCAATTACTGCAGAAGCCAAACCGAACAAGAAGAAGAAGTGCTGCTTGTTTAGCATTATTTGCGCTCGCAAAACTCGTAAAATTCTATGCAAACAAAACTCCTCGTTACCGGAGTCAACTACTTTGCGTAACGAAACCTCCACGTAATGTACCTAATGTTTGTTTTATTAAATAAGCAACAAATTATTTCAAATTAAATCGAATTTTCTTCTAGAATGTTCCTCTCGTGTTACAATTGTTGCCTACATAACCGCCCGAGGCATCAGCTGCTTTCTTGCGCACAATGCATTTGTCAAAGTAATTCAATCAGAGTGCGCTTAATGTTGCGTTAAACAAACTACGACGAACCGAACAATTTGAAAAGATGAAATATTTGGGAAAATATTAGAAAGTCACTTTGTGAGTGAGGCACTTTAACGCACAGCAAGGCGAGGTTTGATTTTTACACACCTCTGGCATAGATTTAAATATGTGTCATATGCGGCAAGTCACAGTGGACCTGTATGCTCTCAGCGCAAGAGATGCAAACGCACGTACTCTGTACGTTTCATACAAGTGCTACACGAATGTGCTTTATAGCACTTTATCGAATTTGAATTAAAGTGCTTGCTCCGTCGCATCGCGTCCACTTTTGATGATAAATTCCGTGGCGAATTCGCATTTGCAGCACGCTGTTGTTCGCGCTCTTGGGACGTCTTTCTGCGCATTAGCATGGAAAAACGTGTTGAAGAAATACCAATGAGGCGGGCAGGCGACGATTACGATGCGTTGATAGAGATTCCGCCAGCGATAGAAGAAACCTTCCATTCATATTCGACATCGGCCAATCCGATGGAATTAAATGGGAAATGGGAACACATTTTATGCTGCATCATATCGCAATTTCATGTCCGCAGATGATTTACCTAAAAATTGTACATTTTAGTAAGACTTCTTATTATGAACTGTCATCATATCGAATGCCAGTACTTGCATTCCATTTCTAATGGCACACTACTAAAAACGCTAGAATACTTTACTCTAAAAGCATGCAAATTCTAAACTAACGAATAAAATCCCCGCCGTTGTGTTATGCTTTGCTGCAATGATGAAGACGAAAGCATCACAAGTGAAAGCCACAATGAAACAATAAGCAGGCAAGTGCAAGATAATTGCACGTTGAAGATCAAGTTTTTACCCAGAACAGATGCTCAGATCGCACGTGAACTTATTTATTAACACAGTGAACCAGTGAACTTTCAACCATTCGTTCATCCATGAAGTGAACGATGACTCGTTACCTGTTCGAGTGTGATTTATACATGTAATTTGTTCATTTCGAACGGATACTGAACTAATATAATACCAAACTATTACAATTAACGTCGGACCAAATATTGTCGTGTAACAAACTTCAAGGCACAATGGCATGCATGCGTAATGAGGCAAGCAAAGCAGAATGATTGCGTAAATGAAGAGATAACTTTCAATGCAAATGATGCTCTCGTCTCTCGGTGGAGCAGCACTACTGCCGTACTTGCATGCTTGTTCGCTTTAGATTCGCCATTTGTCTAGCAAACTTGTAATCGCATTGTAATACATTATCGTTATTATTTATTGTGCTCCTAATGGCGCACTCCAGCAACTTTATAATCGCGATGTGGGTTTCTTCAATTTGTACTTGTAAACGCATAAATGTAGCGATTATTCATCATGTGTTAAAACGCCACCCAGCTGATTGCTGGCAATCTTGATACTGCTCGATCGCGAATTTAATTATGGTTGCATTAGACTAAAAACCTACTCGGCTGCTAATTGCACGCACAGCGTGGTCGATAATCGAACATTGTGACGTGGATTAATTAGTCATTTAATTAGGCGCGGGTAATTAAACGTACAGACACCCTGTATGCAATGTTAACATAATTTATGTAAGTGTAAGTAAGCCAACCTAACCCAGATTCGCGCATTCATAGAACTTGAACAATTAGAGAAAACTCTTCTTCTGCTGCTCGCTCGAACGCATCGCGCGCGAGCTCGACATAACGAAGTCATAACTTATCTATCTGCATCATGCCGGCTTCAGCAAGTAAGCAAGGTGCACACCACACATTGCATTATATTGCAAATGCTGTTGTGCATTGTGCACTCTACGTACGTATCCTGCAATCCATTTCACTGCTGTAAATTTGCTTCCTAACTATACAATGACAGCGCCAGCGCGGCGTAATGTGGCGGTCGTAAATGGATAAATAAATATTTAAATACGCTTAAAGTGCATTTAAAACACATAATTATTCTCGATTTACCTTAATCGCGTGCGCACGCTGTCTATCGCATGACGATGCTGGTCGTCGACATTGCTATTTATTGTAATCGAGGTAATCCCATCACCATTAACGCATTTATCGATTAACTATTAATTTCGCAATCAATCACAATGCAAAAGAACGAACAATTAGGTTAACTTCACATGTGACGTTCGATTCGGTAAAACTAGTAGATATGTTCGAACATGCGTTGAGAGAACAATTCTTATCTGAATTTCACCCGTCCTGTTGGTTCCTCGCGTTTTACGGATTCGACTTGCAATCACTAACGTAAATAAAGTCGATGGACTATAGGCAACCCGATTCGCTCGTCGTATACAGCAAGTGTAAATCGTATGTTGATTTCTGCTTTCATTTTTCTACGCGAAGATCGGAATGCTCGGTAGCAATGAATTAAACAATTTTCCAGCTAACAAAGCAAATAGATTTCAACCGTGGTATGAGAAGCTCTTGATGCTAATTAAATACTGGGTAATTGTAATTACATATGATGGGCTGGTTTTGTGACCTAGTATAACATTTTTTACAATTTCTTCCAATGCGCTGCATTAATAAACAATGTAACGCAATGATTTGAAGCGGCGCCAACAGGCCATGAAATGTGTAATTCGCGTTTGAGTGCTCGCAAACTTATACGGCAATTAAGGGGGATTATAAAACGCAATCAATTGGAGCGATTCCTTGAAGCCGCAGTAAAACCAACCGACGTTTACTCATGAAGTAGATTTCCCCTTTTCATAGGAAACTGAAACCATCACTGAATGAAAACGAAATCATCGGTTTATACTATTTAGTATGTCACTGCATTTTGAGCTCTTTGATTCCATGGTATTTGCTCTTTCAATTAAGTAGTTGTTAATATGTAGTAAAGCATTGAATGCACACAAAAGTGAGAAATGTATGAATCAACTATGCAATTAGAGACTTTGATCTTTTGGTAACTGTGAGGCGGTATGTTTAGCATTCCAATTAGCATTATACCAATTTGAATCAAAACGGTACCATCGTGATTTGTTGAGTGTCTAAGAAGCACGAATAAAACATGGCTTGCAATGCTATGGAATTGAGTATGGTTGGTGAAGATTTCGATTCAATTCGGAGACCATTTGGGTCGTTACGTATGCTCATCCGCACTAATTGTATCATTTAACTAATTGCAAACTCCTTAGCATGGCGATGACGCTAATTTATACGTTAAGATTCATTGTTAATTCTTTCTATCCAAGTGGTCGTCGGAATGATTGAATTTGGGCTTGTTTGATGTTTGAAGCGGCGCGCTGCTTCTTTTTGTTGTCGTTTTTCGTAGGATTGCGTTTGTTTTAATATAGCAGCTTCACAAAAAGGCAATCACCGTCTAGACGCTGTTTAATCATATAAAACAGTTCGCTCAGTTCTTTATATCTAAAAGAAGATTAGAGATTTTCGGCTGAATTGCTGCTCTCATTTGTACACAATGTAAAAAGAATATTGCGAGAGCATCAGCGCAAATATTATCTTATAATATCGTCGATATTGCCTATAAAGTAAATTCATTTGATATTCATTTAATAATCGGTTATTTTTTGTTACAGGACTAAGAATGCTTTGGATTCTTTTGGGTCCATTTCTGATATGGGTTGCATCAGCGTCAACAAACGCAGCTCTACAGCGAGGCCAAGGTATGAATATCCATCCTTGAAACATTGAAAGTTATGTTTAAAATGGCAGATACAGCATTTATACTGTGTAATTTATTTAAATTGTTTATGTATTTTTGTTTGTACAATGTTTGTAGGTTATCAAATAAGTCCAAAGCCATGTTTCGTGGATGGGCAGGAAGGCACGTGCATGTTCGTTTACGAGTGCATCAAATCCGATGGCTATCACATAGGAATGTGTGTGGATTCCTTCATGTTTGGCTCGTGCTGCGCCCATAACACGACGACGAACACCCTCACTTCATTTGGGGCCTCATCAGCGTTGTCATCATCAGGGAGCGGCTATTCGCGACCGCAAATCCTGTACACACCTCCTAGTCAGGCCAACCGTCGGCCAACCACTAGTCGACCCAAACAGACAAGTCGACCGCAATCGCAACATACCAAACCGCACCATCATCATCATTCCAGCAGCAGCAGTAGTAGTAGTCATGTAAGTCATCATAATAGTAGCAAAAGGCCTCCAACTGCAACGCCGCCACGGCAAAGCATGCGTCCGTTGGGTGAGAGCCTTCAGCAAGCGAATACAATCAACATCGGGCACTATACGAAGCCGGGTTACGAGTCGTCATGGAGCGGCAAGCCAGTGTCGACAACAAAAGCCGGCTGGCAGCAGACGACTGAGCCGGCAGCCGCCAACTCGATCTACAGCGGCGGCGGCAAGCCAGGGCCGCAGTGGCAGGTCACCACTGAGCCGGGCTTTGTCACCAAAGTGAAGACAAAGCCCAGCTTCAAACCAACCAGCTTCAAACCGAAGCAGCCGACAAAGAAGCCCATTGTTGTGACGACACAGCACAAAACCAAGTCCAAAACGACTACGACAACATCTACAACGAGTACGACAACCACCACAACCACAACGACGACGACGACGACACCCCGACCGCCTCCGCTGCCATCCAGGTTCATACTTTGATAAAGTTTTAGCTCGCCGTCTTAATCATTCGACTTAATCATTCCTAGAACGACGACGAAACGTCCTACCAGCACCACAACAATTCCGTTCGCTGATAGCGTGACTCTTGCGCCGGAAATGCAACCGACTTCCACGTTCAGCACGGTATCGGCGGCAAGTGCAGATAGTGCAGGTGAAAAATTTTAAACTCCCCATTTCAATATCGCCCAATATGGCTGCGCAGTATTGTTGCGAATAATTCATGCTTGCAAGAAAGTTGAAACGCTTATCTCGACATTCGCAGGTTGCGGCCAGCCACCGCTCTTCCCGCAACCGCAGACGCGCATAGTCGGCGGCAAGAACGCGCCATTCGGGCGATGGCCGTGGCAGGTAAGGAGAGATAATGGATAAATTCCGCGTGCAACCGCCAACAATCTCCCAACATCTTATACTCCATTACGCTGCGGCCGCATTTTATGCTCCTTCCTGCATGCTGCGTAATGTGAGTTATGTTGTGCCATGTTTCCTCGCAACATATTCCGCTCACAATAAACTTAAATAAAAGTCGAGCTGCTCCATCAACAAAACGAACAAAATATAAATTACAACTTTGAAACGCAAAAAATCTACTCGACTAGCAGTTAATCGAATACGCGATGGCGATGAAGATGAAATGGCTCTTTGCTCCTGAAATCCTTTTAAAAGACTTTAAAGAACTTTAATGGCCATAACATTTTTTATATGCGTGGATATAAATTTCGCGAAGGAGGGCAGAAAGGAGTTGTAAGTGAAAACACATCAACTTGGCCGAAATCAGGTTTATGATAAGATCATTTATCATGTTTCAGCAAGAAAAAGTACTTTACTCCCCCGGCCTCCAAGTGTGCGCCAAGCTCAAATATATTACTCGACATTTCTGTTAAGACAAAAGGTCGTGCGAAAAACGATGAAAATTTCAAATCCGCGCGCGTATGATTATAAAAGCTATGCGCGCTAATGAAAAACTGCACTCAGCATGTAGACAGACAATATGAAAACATATAAATGGATGCATGGAGACTCATTAAAGTTGGCTTACGTATGAGCGAACACCATGAAAAACAAACTAATAACATTTCCACTCGCTTGTTATTGTGATATTTTCCAGTTAATGAATATGACCACGGCTCGGGTAGTGTATGAATAGCGAATGTCAATGGATGTAAAAAGCGCGTTCAGAATTAGTGATGTAATAACGAACAACAAACGTAGATATTGCAGTTTATGGGACTGATGTAAATATTTGCTATGCGTAAGGTAGATTAGGTTGGGATGTAATGAAAAGTTTATTTGAGATTTATTCATGCAGATGAAATACTTTCCATCATTTAAAAGTAGTTTATAATAAACTGTTTCGATTAATTAAATGAATACGATAATTAATTTATTTACACCTCTTCACGGTTTAAAACAATAATTGATTTGTTATTGACTAATTTATGAGCTTTACAAGAAGAAAATACTGAGAAGTAAATAGAGATAATTATTGTTTGTTTTAAATTTGTTTTGTCGACAAAAATTAAAGCCGTACATAATTTGTTATCGGCACTTAGAAGGTAGTTGTGAATGATAAAAGGTGATTGTTAACATCACCCAAAGAGTATCTATATCGAATCTGGTAAATACGTCAATGATGAGGCAGGCAATCTGTGCTTTTATTTAGTCATCTTTTACGTGTTTGCAATATATTGCTGCAAATGCACTGACAGCGTGCTTGCAGTGCAAATGTAGCAATAAAAATTTATAGTTTTCCTGCCACTGTCTGGGTTGGCGCTGCGGGCGTTTGGCATTCGTTGGCATCGCTGTGTCGAAATCAATTTCGCGTTAATGATTTATTGCACTTTATTGTCATAAATTGTATCACATGCAGCTAATATACAATTCCATTGCGTTTGTACCGTGCATCCATGCAGTCGGGTGAATTGCCTGGAAAACTAAAAATTATATACGTCCAATATTTTAACAAATGAACATGCTTCGATACAAATGCTTTTCAATATTTTACATCACGATTTTTATGCTTTGTTGAAATACTATTAGCCCGAAGCGCAGCTAGTTAGATTTTACATTTTTCAAAGAAGTTATAAATAATTCAATTTGACAAATGTTGCCATAATTTCCACCTCGTTATTCTTGTCACCGCATCCGGAAAATGCGTATGCAGCTTGGATTTCCTCGTTTCCCTATATTCACTTCCTCCATTTCGAATCCTTCTCTTGTGATATTCTGTAATTTAATTGGTTTCAAACATTTTGTCTAGGTTTCCGTTCGGAGAACTTCGTTTTTTGGATTCTCTTCAACGCATCGCTGTGGTGGCGCCATCTTAAATGAAAATTGGATTGCAACTGCCGGCCATTGTGTTGACGAGTGAGTTGTTTTGACGTTTACAATTTTTTATCAAACTAAAACTTGCCCGAATGGCATCAGAGCGCCATTTTTTCAATTATCCTTTCAACGCAACATATTTGCCATTTGCAAATATCGCTGTGGAAAACTATAGCGGACATGGAAAATTGCATTTAGTAAATGCACCCTTGAGAAACAAGTTGAGGCACTTTGCAGAATTTGCGTTTGAATTCGTTGGATGATTGTCTCTTGCAATGCGTTTACTTCCTCGTCCTGTGTAGTTTATCGCGCAATTACACACCGTTTGCTGGGCGAACGCGCGTTTGTTATGCGGCGACATTAGCGAGCGGAGGGGAAGCGGCCGTTGCAAACCGCTATAATTTCGCGCAAATGCGCATTGAAATGCAAAATGCGAAATGCCCTCTAAGGATGCATCCATTACGCGTTCCGCGTGATAAGGATGGAAGATGCAAATTTGCACAGAGGCACTAACATCATCGAGCAGCGCACTTGGAATGCGTTTAGTTTTCCTTGCATCAGGACTTTTCCAATTATTCAATCTGCTTGACAGTTAGTACTGTTTTCCATTAAGTTTTTCGCATGTTTTACAACATGTTTTCTTGCAAAATTCATAGTAACGGAGGAAATTCGGTACTTGGAGAAAATGCTCAAGGTTATATCGCGGATAAAACTAAGGTTTGTTTAATAAAAGTCCTTAAGGCTTTTATATTTGAGGATAATTTTTCGCATAAGGAGTGATATATAAAGTATTCCGATTTTTCTACTGTTGTTAATATGAAATTTTTGTTTAACCTTTTATCTCTATTGATTCCTATGTCTCTTTATCAATTCATAAAGACAGGTAATTTTAAATTTCAATCATCGTTTCAAAAGGATTTGATAATAAATTAATTTATCCTATAAATTTTGTATTTTTGTTCATTGTTTGAACACAGAACTTTGATTTTCAGATTAAGTTTTCTCTATTATCTTTCTTAATTAAATATTTTCTAGGCAAATTCAAAATTACTTGTTCACTAACCTTTTGGATGCGCTTCTTAGCATCATACTATCAATTCATTAACAACGCTTTGAACAAATATAATAATCCTCTCCGAGCTATAGGACTAGGGATCATACGTACTGGCAAGATCTCGGATAACGCGATATGTATGGAAATTCTGGAAAATCGCATTCGCGTTTGGGGGATTTCTCACATTACATGGGGAAAATGCGTGTTATTATAGGGACATGAAATTACGGTCTATGAAAACGAGTATCATGTAAGAGTGCCGTCTTACAAAGAGGATTACTGTATTTCCATTTTAATTCAACTATTTCTCACTTTGCTATTATTGTTTCATGAGATTGTTATAAAACTAAGATCTATAAAGTGATTCTCGAAGTGGCTAGGGGGGCGGTAATTACATTGCCTGTGGCTCACGATGACTAAACATAAGAGGCCTTACGTAAAAATAAATTTAAGTAATATTTGGACGCTTAAGAGCGCGCTGAGTAAAATATTTTCTTAAAGGGGCGAGAAGCCAAGTAAGTTTGGACATTACTGCCCTAGAACTCAAGAGATTTTCTGTTAATTTTGAAATATTATTTAGTATTCAAATAATGAACATTTCATGACACATTACCATCGCGTTGTTATCGAGTCTAAATAACAAATAGTTAACGTTTGGATTCTCATTACCATACAATATGAATTTGTTCTCTGTATTCATTCTACCCATATCAATCAAAATGCATTCGAGAACGTATTGCACTTTTACTCAAATTAATTACTAATTTATTATCATCAACAAAGTAGAAAGTTGCCAGATTAGATATGCTTCGGATTATAGTCCTGCATTATTTTCTTCAACTTAGTATTGATAATAAAACATTTGAAACACGTATGGACGTATAGTCATTTTGGTTTCTCAATGTCCTGCTTTCAACATTTTTGTGCGTTTATCTCGTGTCTTCAGAAAATCCTGTAATAATAATTGATTTCCCGTTTGTGTTTGTCGTACGTATATTTAGCGCAACCAGTGCACAATTATGTACACCTTGACCGTTTGTTAAAGGATTCCTCTAATTTATTGTTGCTACATTATTTCTGATATTCTTGATCATACTTTTTCAAGTCTACAAATAAATATTAAAATATAATTTTTATTAAGTCTCGTACAGTCAGGATAACACGATGCACTGGATGATTTTTATAAAAATGTATTTACGTATAATGGTACCTTAAGTTGCATGCAAAATTTTAGCCCATTATTCGATATAAAACCTCTCATTTTATGATCCGAAAACACTGTATATCATTATGTTTATGTAAAACTTGCATGTAAGGAAACTTGCATGGAAAACTCGTAGAATCACTAAACCAAAAAACAAGGAGTATGATACCAATTTGCTCACAAATCATTCCGAATAATATACATAATTTACTGATAAAGTACATTAAACAAAATAGGAACTAATTTAGAACATAGCATAATTATTATATTTTGTTCTGTAATTGAAGGTTCCACAAATACTTTAACTTAATTTAATATTATTTGCCAGATAACTGCAAATAATCATTCTAAATGTACGAATTCAGCTAAAATTTAATTAAAATAGATTTAAATTTATAAATGTTTTACCCATCACGTATGCGATCAGAACGCATTTAGGCGTATTGTTTTGCCACATATCAATAAATATATTTCAAGCTCATGTATTCAAACGTCAGATTGTGATTTGATATTTTCACATGTAGAGATGTAAAACTAATTACACTGTCATTTCAATCAGTTAGCTTAATAAACGGTAAACAAATACGAACATAAATGATATGCGGCACCCTTTTTTGTTAGCAAGCCATTGGAATTTAATAAGTTTTGCATTTATACTGGCTCACGGTAACAACAAGCTGTGGTAACATACATCATACGGAAATCTAATGGTGCAAGTTAGCTAGGATACACTATATTTAGAAGTAGATCCCTCTGAATCGAGAGTAGTCATGATATGACAGATACAACAAAATCATTGGTAAATTTTCACCTTTTAATCGTTTGCTAAGTAAAATACCCTCTGTATAATCAGTAATTACACAGGTTTCATTACTAAAATCAAAGGGGTTTGTATCTTGCGTTCGGAGTAAGCAAGGAGTGTTACGATCTTACGCCGTTTGTGTGTACCACTTTTAATATACTACTTTATTTTTTATTTCTACAACGTTTTAAGATTTAATAATTTAACAAATTGGTAGTTATTTTTGATCAACCGCTGTCATCTTTTAATCAATTTCTTTTAGTTCCATACAGAACACAATTAATACGGTTCCATGCTTTTAAACAATCCGCTCTTTGTGTATTTGCATCCATACATTTTTGTAAAGTTTGGGTACTAATTCTACGCCTCGTGAAACTCGCCATAGGGTTTGATCTAAATCCGGTTCGAAATTCGTTTGATTCATTCATCGCGCCAAGTTCAATGAATAAGCATCGTGCTAAACAAACGTAAACATAACTCTTGGTAATTGTTTTCATCATTTCGTCCTCGTCCATTTTCACTAAAACAATCCATTCCTTTTGCATCCGATTGCCGCATTTTGCAACAGCTCTCTTTACATTTGTGTCTAGGACCATACATCTGTAAAAAAGATTTGCCTTTGCGCAGATTGCGTGATTTGATTTCTTAGCCGCTCAAAATTTTGCACGCTCTCTTATATCTGGTGGAAATCCATCGAGGTAAATTTGAGACGGGTGGGACTCCTCACGATAATTCATACTAATTTGTGCACATTGGTGAGTGCATCTTCCTAGTCTTGAAACAGCCAATGGAACCTCATCTATGCGATACTTTCTGTGAGGGCGATACGTTTTATCATCCATGAAGCACTCGCTCAGCTTTTCCTTATAACTTTTTATCCAGGCAATCTCGGAACTCTGAAAGAAATCTTAATGTTTTTTAAGACAGATAAAAAAATACAATTATTTGAAAATTGCTACTTTTGTGAGCGGAACGAGAAATAAAAGTTCAATAATTATGTTCAATTTCATGCTGAATATGTCAACTGGTTCGAATGATGAACTAAAATGTTTTTCATTTCAAGTTACCTGTTATTCGTATGTAGGTATATTGCATGTTATGAATTTTTGTTTTGATTGTTAAATCTTTTATTCATTTGATTTAAAAACAGATGTGGCTTTGTTATAAACTAATTATTTTTTCTCGTAAGTTATAAAATATTTCCTATTTTGGTAGCCCAACTGATATATAAAAATAACCTGACTTTAAAGCATCAATTCATATATTTAATATTATTATTATAAAATCGAATAGGGTAACTGCACACTAGTTTTGTTAATTGAATTTTGAGTCTAGAAATCAATAAAATCGTCAACTAGTTTTATATATTTTGCATTATTTAGAGATATATATTAAAAGATGGATGTTGTGATATTATTAGATGATCAAAGTAATTGAATAAATTAATGGTATTTTGCAATAGATGACATTTTTTCTCCATACATTATCAAAAACATTATAGATTCGTAACAAAATATAATTAATACTTTCTACCATTCAACAGAAAAAGTGACTTATTATTAAACCAGCCTAGCTATTATCGACATTAACTTTTAATACACTACACTATTACAAAAATTGCAATTTTTATCATATTTCATAAATTACTAGGTATTAATTCATTAATCTTATGCAGCCCACTTCCACTTCACTGCATCATATTCTTATAGATTTTGTTCGGGCGAGAATACTATCAACAAATTGCCAAATAAAAAATAGAATATTTTCTATATGCATTTTACTGGAATTTTAAGCTTACTTCGAATATCTCAAACACGTCTTTTCAATCTTTTCCACAATATAATGTGGTGAGAACTAAAATGAGAATGCAAATTTGGATTGTCTGATAATTAATATCACATATGGAATAAATTTCGGTTGTTCTGTCACCTCGAGTAACACTTTGTGTATTATATTATTTAAGTTGATAACGTAGTAAATCAGTTTCTAACATCAACGAGGTTGGTGTCTTGTATCCAGAATAAGTTTAGGAGTATTACGATTTCACCCCCCTTATGTGAAACACTTGTAATACACTACATTATTTTTTGTTTCCTAAAATTTTAAGAATTAATAATTTAACAAATTTTTAGTTATTTTTGATCAACCACTGTCATCTTTTAATCAATTTCTTTTCGTACCATACAGAACACAATTAATACGTTTCCATGCTTTTAAACAATCCGCTCTTTGTGTATTTGCATCCATACATTTTTGTAAAGTTTGTACACTAATTCTACGCCTCGTGAAACTCTCCATAGGGTTTGATCTAAATCCGGTTCGAAATTCGTTTGATTCATTCATCGCGCCAAGTTCAATGAATAAGCATCGTGCTAAACAAA
>JARJDV010010411.1:0-41278 GCA_030264675.1 Anaulacaspis nigra | reverse complement strand
GTTATAAGGGGCCAATTATCATAGAGGGGTTAATGTGTAAAAGTATCAATTTACCAGCGGGTAAAAAGGCAGAAGGCCAAGTGTCGGGTGGCCAAAGCTCGGGGTAACGAATGTCGCGTCACTAGCGTCAAAGTATAGATCGATTATCCATAAAGGTCAAACATTGATTAAGAACATTTTTTATTTTTAAATATTTTGCTGAGGTTTTTATTTTTAAATATTTTGCTGAGGTAAATATATCTAAACTGCTTTAATCTGTTTCTCCGTAATTTCGTGTTTGATCGATAACTAAAAATCATCCAGTCATAAATAAAGACGAATTTTGGTGCATCACATATGTCCTAATAAATTCAGAATGTACACGAATGTTATTGTTCTTTCGAATAACTTTAAAACACTCACACTTGATATGTCAACTATTTTTAAGGCAATGTACGTGTGAAAAACTTCCAAATACCACGGCAAAACTAACAAATGATAATTAAATTTTTAGTAATCAATAAATATGTTGCAATCCGCATTACTAAAAAAGTATACATGATATTGCTTTTTTAACTTTTTTTAGACTTTTTATCAGTATTTGTCATAAAATTGGCGATTCTGACAAGATTTCCACGTAAAGATTCTTCTTTTCCGGAAAGGTGATTTGTGTTCATTTAATAGGGACGCAACAATCTTAATGGCATCAAAATTTTATGTCTGGCTTTGTTTTCATCTGTGACAATTCTATTTCCACTTATGGAGCGCCCGCCAAGTCTTCCTCACGGCACAAAAGAACTTAAAGTCTTAAACGTTTACTAATGGCAGAATTTTTTTGAAATTCATAATTTTTCATAGCTAACACGTCTTATAAACCGATTCTAATTTAGAATTTCTTGCTGCATATTTTTCATTAGTCTGCTACTGACGTAAATGAGCATTAAATATCAATTGTTTATTTTTAATATTTATACTCTTACGGATCTCTGTCAGGAAAACCACCAGCCATATATTTATTATGCATCTCAAGTAAGGTTCTAACATCTTTGTATGATGCCTCGTTGTTCCGCACTAACGATTAAAATTGTAAACTGAAAACCTATGCGAAAACTTGCAATTATATATTTTTACGAAATGCTCTTTCACTTGTTTGAATCCCGCAATTGTCAACTAGATATAATTCAATTATTAGTGGACCAAATTATTCTTTCCGTGGAAAACATTTTAGGTTTCAGTAAGCCATGACAAGATTTAAACTTAGCATAGCTACATATATAAAAAAATATTTCGCGGTTGATGTGTGCATTTCAAAAATAGTAACATTTTTCATATTTGCATGCTAATAAAATACGTTTGAATTTATTTATATAGGTGCTTCATTTCACATCTAAATTTACGATTCATTCATTGTTTCTTGAATATAAGGAAGGTAGTGAGAAACTTTCGTATAAACTGAGGGTGCTGTACCACAGAATATGACTCCCCAAGAGACAATACCAATAACTTCCATATCTTGAACCAAAGGACCACCAGAATCGCCATTACAAGCAGAAGCTAAAATTCTAGCAGTACAAATGTTAGCTTCAACGTTAATTCCGCCATTGCTTTGGTAATAGTTGTTGCAAGCTGAAATCACAAGCATTTTAGTACTATGGGCAACAATAATTTAAAATATTACAATCGGTATCGTAAATGCTGAACTTTGCTCTGCGAAGTAGATCAGGATAATGGGGAAGAATAGGATTCAAAATATACGATGTAGAACCCCAACCAGCCAACCATGCATCTCCTGTGGGGGTCGCATCTTGTTCCGTTGGTAAAGTTGCTGGTTTAACTTTATCGCCATATACAAAAGGAACCTCGGTTTTGAGCAATGCAATATCATCTCCATTATTAATGCTACAATAATCATATTGAGTATTATGTTGGCAATTTCAAAATTACCATTTAATATTCATACGCATTAACGTAGTTAGGATGCCATTTGATGACGGCTACTTTAATCTGTTGACCCCTATTTGCCCGTTTCCAATTGGTAACACCGGCAACCACATGCAGTTCACTTTTTTGTCCATCAGTCAAATTAGCAACGCAATGTGCTGCAGTTAATACCCAAAAATTGTCAATTACTGCACCACCGCAAAAGTGAGTTTGTTTTCCGTCAACATTAGTTTGTAACGATACCATATAGGGAAAATCTTTAATATTGGCGAAGAAACCACCAGCAATTTTGGTATGTTCCTCTGCAATTTTATATTACAAAAATATTTAAAAAGGCAGTTCAAGTATTTCAAAAACAAACCTGCCGAGGCACAAATCACGAGAATACTCAAAATTAATAGCTTCATGTCGTCAAACCGTTGTAAACAACTTCTTTACTGACTGCCGAAAGGAATTGGTTGTATTTATTCAAAAAGCACCGCCTTATCATAGTGTAAAAAGTATTTAAAAATAAATTCACGAATTATTTTTCAGTAATTGCAACCATGCGAAAACAAAATATATATGTCAAATAAATCAGAATATTAATTAAGAAGGAAAAACTAACAAATTTTAAATATTAAACGTTTTTGAAATATCCAAATATTAATAGTTATGCAGCTAGATATATTATTTAATAAGCTAAGAAATGTTACAGATAATAAAAATATTCCTTATGTATATCATTCAATAGAAGTGAAAGGTTTAAAATTTTAGTTGATATAATTACAGTAATTATATTGAATAATTTTGCGGACTTTTAAATTTCCATCATATTTATTAAATTATTTAATTAGTTGTCTTTATATACTTAATTATATAGCAAGTTATAACTACTTTGTATACTTATACAATCTATTTTTTCTTTCAAATTTCTTTTAAAAAAATTAATATGCTATATCATCATTGGCATAAGATATTAGTGGTATGTCAAAAATTAATGGCAGCACGCTTTCACTATTATTCACCATATCATCATTGCATTCTATAGGAAAGAATTCCATGTTAAAAAACTTTGGCAAAAACAAAATACCCAACTCCCAGCTACGAACATATACGTCAGCATTCCATTTAACGCCCCAATCTGACTTAGCTAAATTTGCACTAGTCAATAAAAACCATGCCAATTTAGTGTGACACGGTGAAATTCGACAATAACTCTTTGCGTATGGCATAAGTGGTGTCCTTTGTGATCTCTCAGCTTTCCATTGACTAAAATCATTTATATTACCACTATCATTCCAGGTTTTATTGTTCAAATTTCACTTACTGTAAAAACTTTTTCAACCACTCCTGCTGATAATCTTTTTTACCTTGACTTATAGGTAATGCTAAATCCATAGATTTAACATTTTTTATACTTGGATAAACAATATAAAGATTCGCTTCGCAACATGTTTCAGCCGTTGACTCTCTATGTCGACCTAAACTTCGTAAGAAAAAAGTTGTTAACCACGCTGCTGCATTATCACCTGAAATAAATTCGAATTACTTTTGACGCACCTTGCTCTAATTACTTAATACCATAAGAGCCTAAACTTGAAACAGAAGCAACAAGGGCCCAAGAATTAGGATCATCAGTAAGGGTACAATATTTCTTTAAATAATATGCCATATCAAGTACATGACATCCCAAACCCTTAATATAATGTGCGCCTGGAATTGACGATACGAGAACGACTTTAATGTTTGAAAAATCAGCACGACGTATAATATTAATCCAATCTGTAAGTGCTGCAGACATCTTGTATTTCTTTAAATAATTTACTAATGCTTTCTTAAATCCAGTGGGGCCGGAACAATCTGTATCACGAAGGTGTCCAGGCATTTTAGGACAAGCGTCACTTAACCAGATACTCTGATTCATTGAATTCCAGTCGAGTTCCTTTAAATTTCCACTGAGAATTGCGATTCTCACGCTGCCATCAGCATATTCAAATATTGACAATCTCCTAAAAATCGAATGGACATTATAACTGTGATTATTGTATAACGCAACTCACGAATGATTAATACCAAATATATCTTGAGTCTCAATTAAATAGTATTTTACGTTTGGCATTATTTTATTTAAAACTTCAATTGTCTCCTCTTCTTGATAATCAATCTCATACCCATATAAAACCGTCATTGGTTTAGTTTCACACTTTGCTAATTGATACTGTTCAAATAGCCATAATAAATCAACAAGAAAATTAATATGTAAAGAAGATTTAATCTGTCCTAGACTAGGGCATAACAAATCTAAAATGAAGTTTTTGAAGTGACCAAAAATGTTCATTAAACATATCGCTTACCTTTAAACTGCATCGTATTTACATCGGAAACATTTGCGGTTGTGTTATAAAAAATGTTATACGGCTTAGTTCGATTGAATTTTGAAAGGGAATCGTGATTAGCATCCATATTATAGTAAACACAAATACAAACCAAATATTAAGTAACTAAACAAGTGCCTATCAATTCGTAACTGACATCATTCGCGACCGATCTGTATCTCAACCGTACGCAGATAATTACTATTAGTAGTTTTGGCAATTGATCAAATCAAATTTGCATTTAAAGTCTATAGTTCAACAGTGGCCAATCACATATAAAACTATTTTTAATCCTCTGAAGATTATAATTAATGAGATTAATACACCAATAGGAAGTTATTTTAAATAAACAGATACGTCCGAGAAGCCAAATAATCTTAGATATATATTTATCAAATAGAATTGTTATGCAAAAGACGAACTATTAGAATGAAATCATACATAGGTTTTAACTAATATTTAATCAGATTATTTCCATAACTTCTTAATGGACATATTCTTTTCAGAATCCTTCTGCATGACCTTAGCAACTGCCATCTCGAAATCTTCCTGGGTTACATGAACACGACGTTCTCGCAATGCGTACATACCAGCCTCAGTGCATACACCCTGTACAAACAAAGGAAATCACAAATGATTCCAATTTCGGTATGGTTCATTCCGTTACCTTGACCTCGGCACCGCTTGCTCCTGGCATCAATTCAGCAATTTTTCTTAAATTTATGCCCCTTGTAAGATTCATTTTTCGTGAATGAATTTTCAAAATGTCAAGACGTGCTTCTTCGTTTGGTGGTGGAAACTCAATTTTACGATCAATTCTACCAGGACGCAATAAAGCAGGATCCAAAATATCAATTCTATTAGTTGCCATGATAACTTTGATATTTTTCGTAGCTTCAAATCCATCAAGTTGATTCAATAGCTCCAACATAGTACGCTGTACCTCAGAGTCGCCGCCCGAACCAGATTCGATACGAGAGGACCCAATCGAATCAATTTCATCCATGAAAATAATTGATGGTGCATGCTCTCTAGCCATAACAAACAACTCCCTAACCATCCGCGAACCTTCACCAATAAATTTTTGCACAAGCTCTGATCCAGAGACACGAATAAATGTACATTCTGTATGATGGGCAACAGCTCTTGCCAGGAGTGTCTTTCCAGTACCAGGAGGTCCATACAATAGAACACCCTTTGGTTGTGCAATACCTAATGCATCAAATAACTCAGGGTGTTTAACTGGCAATTCAATAACTTCCTTAATCTCCTTGATTTGCTTGTCCAAACCACCAACCATTTCATAAGTAGAATCTGGTACTTTCTCAACCATCATAAGAGAAACCAATGGATCAACCTACTCAATAAACATTAAAATGAACTCTTAGAATCCAAAGCTAGGTCTTACCTTGTTGGGTAGGATCTTATGTAAAGTATAACTTTCATTTCGTAATGCAACTCTGCAATTAGGGGTCACATCATTAATATCAATATTCTTATCAATGTCCACCACAAATTTCCCTTCTGGATGCACCTTGACAAGAACTTTTTTCTTGTCCATTGGCTTCACAACCTCACCAACATAACTACCTTGCTCCTGGAGCAACATGAGTTCCTCACGTAACATGCGTACTAAAACAATAACACTTACCACAATTTGAAGGCAAGATATTTCACATACCTTTAGCATTAAGTTCATTACGCTGAGCTTGCAATCTTCTCAAATTTTGACTTTTCTCAGCTACAGTTAGTTGGAGTTCTTCAATTTTTGTAATGTAATAAGATCGAAACCCTTCACCTCTACTACCACCATCAATCTCCATCTGAAATCAGTCACACGCAACATAAACAATCACGAACCTATTGTTATCAAATTACCTTATTTGTTACAGTCATTCTGCCGTAATATCGACAAGCCGAATGTGCACCAACAAACCACAAGAAATAACAATTCACTCACTATGACAGACTGTGACAGACCGTCTAACCAAAAATTGACCTCAACTGACAGCCAATAAGTGTCTCGTGATGCTTCGTACATTTTCGGTTTAGACTTCCATTCACTCACTCTCAGAACTGTTTCTTTGCTGTCAGTCGGTATAATAATAACATTATATAATTTTTATTTAATAGTCACAATTTTAGGTGAATAAACAATGGGGAAATCATCCGAAACTTCAGGCGTAAAACCCATGTCCATTGCGGGACGTTTTGTTCGTGAACGTGAACGTCTTTTGGGCATGACAGATGCTGAAAGGGCCTTTAGAGCACAATGGTTAAAAGACCAAGTCCTAACTTCAAGGGAACCTGTTCATGTCCCTGAATTATACAATTTTCAGTACAATCCAATTAGGAGATTTTACAGAGCACCATTAGAGGCGTTTCAAAAAATGATCACACCTATGGTTGGTCCTGAGAATGCCCTTAAAATAAGGTACTTTACAGGCAAGGGATTCATAGCCATTGGCTTGGCCTACTGGTTTACATATTATTTCAAATATAATGGAAATGATTGGACAAGATTGGGAGGTCTCTATGTAATACAGTCAAGGAAAGCTGTTGTACCAGGTGATCCTGATTATCCATTTGTCTCAGAGAGACATGAAGGTAGAGATTATGCTGACAGGGGATTTAAGGCAGCAGCACACATGAAATTGTAAAATCAGTTATATAATTGTAGTGTAATTGCTGAAATATAAGTTCTTGTTTAGAAAATGCTTTCCTATATTTAAATTATTAGAACTAGAATTATGTTAAACCCCCTGGCGTCTTATGCATATACTATATCTATGATTGAGCTGCGATGTGTACGGATGTGTTCGACTTGTAGGTTAGATCGTAATCCGCACGTGTTTAGTGTTGTGGTCATTTTTAAATATTTCGTTTAAGACAACATGGGAAGAAAAGCTAAATTTGATGAAGGTGTTATCGTTAAAAAGGGTCCCGGAAAAAAAGCGAAAAAACAGGGGGATCCTACGTTCCCAAAAGCTTTAAATGGTACTTAGATTAATTTATATTACCATGTGCTGGTTCTATTTGTCCATTTCAGATTCTGGAGACTCTAAGAAATTGAGCCGACATCAAATAAAAAGGGCGAAAGCTCGTAATGAAAAAAAAGCAGTTCGCATTGAAAAGCAGAAACAAGCACTGTTAAGAAAGAAGCAGGAATTAAATAATGGTGGTGAAGACAATGGTGTCAGTGATGCATCAGAAGAAGAAAGCAGTGAGGAGGATCAAGATGACCAAAGGGCATCAACTACTGGATTTACAGATGATAATCAGCATTGGTTAAAACTAAAATCAAAGAAAAAACAATTGTTAACACATTCAGATAATGAAAGTTCTGTAGAAGAGTCTGATATGGAGGATGATGAGGTCCAAACAGAAACTCTAGATAATATGGAGGATGATGCAGATTGTGATGAGGATGATGAATATGATAATGGTATTGCCAGTAGTGAGGATGATGAGTTACCAATTGAAAAACAAAATAAAAAGCTTAAGAAGAGAATGGCTAAAATGGCTGAAGAAGCTGAAGAGGAGATGCAATTAAATATTAAAGATCAAGAAAAATTTGAATTTCCTCAGGAAGATGATCAAGAAACTACTAATCTTCAAGACATTCAGCAAAGAATAAGGGATGTAATCAGAGTATTAGGAGACTTTGCAACTTTAAGAAATCCAAATAAGGCAAGATCTGATTACATGGATTTATTAACTAAAGATTTATGTACTTATTATTCCTATAACGCCTTTTTAATGGAAAAGTTGATGCAGCTTTTCCCCCTGAATGAATTATTAGAATTTCTTGAAGCTAGTGAGGTTCAAAGACCGCTAACAATACGTACCAATAATTTGAAAACGAGACGACGTGATTTAGCTCAAGCATTAATTAATCGTGGTGTTAATTTAGATCCTATTGGTAAGTGGTCCAAAGTAGGACTAGTTGTGTATTCCGCTCCTGTACCGATGGGTGCAACACCTGAATATCTAGCTGGTCATTACATTATTCAAGGCGCTTCAAGTTTACTACCTGTAATGGCTCTTGCCCCACAAGAAAATGAGCGCATATTAGATATGTGCGCAGCTCCCGGTGGTAAAGCTTCCCATATAGCGGCAATAATGAAAAACACTGGAGTATTGTTTGTTAATGATGCAAATAGCGAACGTATTAAGGCCGTCGTTGGCAACTTTCATCGGTTGGGCATTGTCAATTCTGTAATATCAACTGTTGATGGTAGAAAGTTCCCAAATATTATGACGGGATTTGATCGGATTCTTTTGGATGCTCCATGCACAGGGACAGGCGTTATTGCAAAAGATCAAAGTGTTAAGACCAGTAAAGATGAACAAGATATTCAAAGATGCCACACATTGCAAAGGGAGCTTTTACTTGCTGCTATTGATTGCGTTAATGCTAAGTCCACAACTGGTGGTTACATTGTGTATTCAACATGTTCTATATTACCAGACGAAAATGAATGCGTTATTGATTATGCATTGAAGAAACGGAATGTCAAATTGGTTCCCACTGGTCTGGAATTTGGCACAGATGGATTTACAAGTTATAGGCAGCATCGGTTTCATCCAACATTGAAATTGACAAAGCGATTTTATCCTCACACGCACAACATGGATGGATTCTTCGTTGCAAAGCTGAAAAAATTTTCGAACGTTATTCCAAAAAGTGCCGGGGACGATAACAATATCGATGCTAAAAGGAATAATTCTGCAGATGCAAACACGAAAAACATCCTGAAACGAGCACATTCTCAAGATACAGACAAAGACGAGAGTGAAAAACTTATAATTCCAAAAAAACAGAAAACCGATACATTTTCTCTTAAGAATACAATTCAAACCAACAAACAAAAACAAATAATCCAGAAACAGAGTAGTAACCAGAAAAATCATAAAGGAGGAAAGGACGACTCCCTTGTAAGCAATAAAAATAGTCCGCAAAAATTAGCTAAGTTAACAAGCCCACAAAAATTTAAGGCAGTTTCAAAAAATAGCTCGGACACTACACACAATAACAAAGTCACAAAAACGAATAGTAGTGAAAACAAAACTGACAACACACCGAAACTGAAGAAGAAAAAACTTTTGAATAAAAATGAGAAACAGAAAACGAATGAAATCATAAAAAAGACCGATAATTCAAACGCCGTTGCCAACAAGAAGACCGAAAAAAGAAATGAAGAGAAAGGTACACAAATCGCAAGTAACGCAAAAATTAATACAGCGCAGAAACGGGGCAAAAGTTCACCGCTAACAAAGAAGGTCGTTAAGAAAAAAGGGAAAAAGAGTCAGTGAATATTTTTGTTCCATTAACCTAAGTGATCCGGTTAAACATCATGTTGAAATTGTTTAACACTGATTATTTGATCAGTTTGTTGGTTTTGCCCTTACTTATCAATGACTTTCATATATTTCCTTGTTTAAGTATAATTACTTAGATTATATAAAATTGTATCAAAATATTCAACAATACAATGTTTTATTTTGTATTTAATTATTTTAACATAAATAAAATACAAATTAAATTGCAAACTGGTTGATACAAGAAATTAAATAAACGTAGGATCATAACTTCAATTTCGCAATTATACTTTAAATAATTATCAAGTTTATACCATACATTACATTATGATGGTACAAAACCGGTATTATTTTTGCATGAAATATTTTAAAAGAAAAGTCTCCTAAAAATTAATGCCAAATGAAAAAAAATCCATAAATATCAGTTATACGCAAATATTTACAAGAGCTGTGGACTTCACTAAGATGGCATGAAGTCCCAAACGCTAATAATTTACATGATTGATTACCATGAAGTCTATACAAATTGGCATTATAAAAGAAATCGGTAAGATGGCTGAGATCCGCTTGCAACGACTTTCTACTTACCAAACTAGATTGTGTAGTCTGCTACATTTATGTTTCATACAATTTCTCTCTCAAACATTTGATTTTGTTAACAAAGTATGCCTCCAGGGATTCGGCGCACTTAAAGAATTGCGACTCTTTCGGATTGTAATAACGACAATTGTCAAATATTTTTGTCATGTCCCCAATAAATTCGCTCAACTTATTATAGGAGCGATCATTAATTTTATTTTCAATTTTTTGTAAATCTGAAATAAAGTTTTGTTAAATAACAGTTTAACTCAATTATAATCTTTACATACCCATGGGTTCTTTGATAACTTTATAGTAATCTGGAGCTTCATTTGGATCTACTGGTTCTACGAACGGCCACGCGCTTTTATGAGCCTAAAATAACAAATGGTGTAGTTGGATACAAATACTACACACGGCTCGATCATACTTGTATTTGCTTTATAAGGCGCCTTAATTCATCGAAATTCTTGTTGCTTAAATCTTTCATATTAGCATAATTTACAGACGAATTCCTTTGGCAATTGGGGCAAATATATTCATCGATGTTATCTGCTTCTGATTGTAAAATCCCAACGCAGCGACCATGGAACCAATCTTGACATCTATCGCAACATATGTAGAATCTAAAAAAGGAACATTAGTAACAATTAATAATATTTTATCTATAAGCCATACTGAGATTCGTCATACGGCTGCCGGCACAGACAAAACAACTCCTGCGTTTCTCTTGCATGTTTACATTCGCTGCATACAAATTCTGAAATGCTTTTACTACTTTCTTCGGTAATTCCAACGCAATCACCATGAAACCAATTATTACACAAATCGCACCCCACGTAAAATTTAGTTTCATCATATGGCTTTCTGCATATGCAATATAATTTTTCTTTTTTGCCTTTGCTCGGGGAAGACACCCTACTGTTACTGCTTCGTTTGTTTTTGCTCATATTTGGTCTATCCACTGGTGTACTTGGGGGTTGCGCGTTTGATTTCCGTCGGTTACTCGTTGTTGTAGTAGGTGTTGATATTGTTGTAGACGATGCAGTTGCAGCTGCCGAAGCTGCTCGGGTTTCTTCCTGTTTGTTACGTTCTTGTTTTGCTCTTGCTGCTAATTCATCAGCAACTTCTTTCTGCCAAATTACTTCTGGTTACATCAATTCTCAATAAAATATCGCTATTAAATACCTGAATTTCGGCTTGTAATTCTTTTTCCAATAATGCTCGCTTGCGTAAAATTTCTTTCTTGAGCATCTCCTTGTGCCTAAATAAGCTTACCATGATCTTAGCTTTCTGACATGTTCCTTTCTGTTCCGGAAGAATCTCCTTGATATTGCGCTTGATACGTGGTGATAATGATTTCTCCCTTGACTCGACACTAGATAATAGTTTGATATCATATAGTCGAATAAATCAATAATTAATATATTTACGGTAAATGTTCTGGTTCCTTTCGCAAAAGTGAATCAGAAGTTAAACGACTTGGTCGTGCTCGCTTGGGAGTTTCCATTACCCAATCTTCATCATCGTCCTCCATCCTCGAAGTACTAAGTGGACGTTTCCGAATGGAATTTAAAGGAGTCGTTGCACGCACAATACTTTGAGTAATTCGTATTGGGGGTTCAGGTTCACTTTTCATTTGTTTTTCCTGGTATCTTTGAAGCTGAAGTAACTTTTCCTCTATCTCTGGATTCAAATTTTCTTGCTTAAGAGCAGTTCGTATTGCTGAGAAAAAGTTGGATGTTAGTTTAGTACTAGGATTATTGTAGGACATAAAATATAAATCCAAAGCAAAACGACGAAAAAAGAATAAGCATTAAAGTATGAAAATATTATCTTAGCACATGTGTTTTGCAAATGTTTATTTCTAATTTTGAGTCATACAAGTTATACAAATTTTTTTGGTTGGGTTTTGAAAAACTATGTTTATGGACTACAATCTTGTTTATAGATAATTCATGCATGTTGCTTGTTCTTACTCCTCAACAAAGTTCATTGTAGTCAACTAACATAATTAATCTGTTATTATTAGTTCACCAATTCCGAATGGAATCGGCTGAATCATTTTCAAATGACTTAGATAAATAAAAAATAAATTGAGAAATTATCACAGTTGGAAGAAGAATTTCAATGACTAGAGCATTAACACATGGCTTAGATAATATGCGCGCGGACTTTCACATTTCAAAAGTCCTGTGTTCTGTCTATTGATGATTAATGTGATGATAAGCATGAGTGATGAAGTCGTTTTGCATTGGATAAACACAATTTGGATTGTAAACGATAACAGAAGGTTGATAAATAAACATACTTTGTTGAATGTAGTCAGGTGTAACGACAAATTGCTTGCTTTCAGCAATTGTTCCCGCTACATGGGTTATTGGATTGGTTTCCACAACAGTTTGCACAGATGATTTTTGAGCATCCATCATATTTGATTTCATCGCTTGTAAAATCACACTGGTTTGTTGTTGACCATTTACCAGCTGCCGATTATCGACCTAAAATTGTTATTAAAATATTCGGCGCAATTGAAAAATACACATAATTAACAGGTATGCAGAAGGCATTGAAAAAGCGGAATTATATGCGTTAATACCACGATTTATTAATATAAGATCGCAAATGCAAAAAAAAACAATCTACTAATAGGGCACAGTCATGCAATATGCGAAACAAAGCTCTCATACAGAACGTCAGACAAAAATTCGATTAGTAAAATTAGAATTAGTGCATACCTGCTGATTTACTTGTGTTTGTATTTCTGGTTGATGTATAACCGTTTGTTGCACAACTGTTTGTACCTGATTAACTGGAGTTAATGGGGGCGGTACAGAGACCGGTTCCACAACCTCACTTGGATTAGGCTGAACTGCTAAATAGATTTTTGTTGGTCCAAGAACACCCTGTTTTCCCGTAGAAGCTTGTGCTATAAGAAATGCTCCATTGCATGAACAAGAAAAGAGGTAATAGAGAAAATGTTACCTTTAAGTAATTGTTGTTTGACTTGTTGTTGTACGGCAGTCAATTGCTGTGGAGTAAAATCAGCCCCTTGAAGACCCTGCAGCACGATTCTTGGACCTTGCGCAGTTTGAATAACTTGGGCAGTTACACATTTAATGACTGTTCCAGCTGGTTGACCAACCAATAACTGTTCCATGGTAGCAGCATCAATCGAATTATCCTGCTTAGGAACTTGAACTTGTGGAGTAACCGCGGTTTCCTGTTTGATTGGAGTTGTTGGAGTCTGAGGTTGGATTTGAGAAATTTGTTGCTGCACCACCGGCTGAGTTTGAACTGTTGTACTAGGTGTTAATTGTGCTACAATTTGAGCCTGATTATTACCAGTGTGGCGTATCAGCATTTGTTGTCCATTAATTGTTGCAACCTGCACTTTACCCGTTGCAAGTTGCTGTGCCAAATTTTGATTATTCACAACAATTTGATTTGTAATTATCTGAAATAACAAAAACCGGTAACTAAATATCGACGCTGAGTTTCAATTTCCACTCACTTGTTGGGGCTGTGCTATAGTGGGTGTCGTTACTATTTGTTGCTGAATAACTGGCTGGCCACTTACAACGACCGCGCCAGTTGTCGCAATTTGTGGAGTGCCTGGAGTTTTTAAAATGAGTTGCTTGGGTGTACTATTCTGAACATTTGCAACCGCTTTATTCCCTACGGCCTGCTGCAAGATAACTTTACCCGTTGGAGTTTTTACTATTTTGCTGGGTGTTGTAACGATTTTGGTGGCTGTGCTTGGCGTTGTTGAAACTGTAGTTTGTTGGACGGGAGGTGTTGCACTTAAAACTTGTAATTTACCATCAGGCATTTGAACTAGTTGTTGACCTGGCAACAACCCCTTAACAGTTAAACGACCATCAGGTGTGCGCATAATTTGGACGCGTTGTGGTGTGTTGTCTGTCTTTTGTGGTGTAACTGTTGGTGTAGTTGACGTTGCTACTGTTGTTGCTGTTGTTTTTACTAAATTAATTTCAGATGAATTAACCACAAGAGGCAATTAAAAGATGTACACATACCAGCGCTGGCAATCTGTTGTCCTTGCATCTTAATTAAACTTTGTGTTGCACCACTTTTCGGTACAGGGCTTCCAGCTATAACTCGAGTTGTGCCATCAGCAGACTTTGTCATAAATATTCTTCGGCCCGTAAATTTACCACCTGAAGCAGTATTCGCAGACAGCAATGAAGTTAACGTTTTCGCAGAATTTCCCGGAATGACTAAATTCTTAACGAGTTGCATCTTGCAATCTGACGAAACTAAGGAACAAATAGAAAATATTAGGAATATATACATCTTAATTTTATATCACATTAAAGATATTTTTCAACATAAGGTACTCTTAATTCATGTACCTTTAGGCTGAATGGGTGTCTTAGATGCAACAACTTGTTGAGTTGTAGTAGCAGCTTTTCCAAAAATTAATGAATTTCATTAACTGACAATACTGTCATTAAAAATAAATAAACTTACCATGTGAAGATCCAATTTTGATGAGGTGATTTTGGGGGTTTTTCATTTCCAGCGCGCGCTTTTGTTGATGAGCAACTCGTTGCAAACGTAATTGTTGCTCCATCTTTTCCTTAAAATCTTCACTGGTCTGTTTGGCAGTTACTAATATTTTGGTAGGTGTCGGCGTCTCCAAAACTTCAGAAGTTGCGCGTGCAGGCGGTAAATTGCCAGTTCTACTTCGTGTTATAACTTGCTGATTGACCCTTTCAAGTCTTTCGCCGTATTGTTTAATTTCCCAAAGTTCTAATTTATCTTCATCGATCCACTCTTCAGTTACTTGTGGATCAGTACTTTGCGGTGACTCTGGTCTTTTTCTCTTACGTAAACCACTCCTAATTGAAGTTACTTCACGGACAGTTTTTGGCAACTCCAAAGGAATAACGACTTTTCTCCTTAAATATTGCGTCCTTTCCATGAACGGACCAGTATGACGATGTTTCAATAATTCTAAACTTAAGATTTCTGTTTCTGTTGTTATTTGATGTTTGCCATCTGTATTTTGGGGCTTGACTTGCATATCATCCCATCGAAGGCAAACCCATATTATTCTTAATTGTAAAGCCGCTGCTGCAATTGATTTTAAGTTCATCGTTCTAAAGACCCAGCATGTTTTAAACAGTGGCCTAGCGCATGGATATGGCCACACAGAATTATTTGACTTTGCCAAGGCATTGAAACCGTTTACGTAAATTCGCCCGCCCTGTCGAGCTAATTTGCGTACATCATGTTTTGGGAGTACAAGTAAAGAACGGAAATTCTTCCTAGTTGAAAATGTCGAGCAGAGTGGATACTTGATCATCTGCTTCTTTTTTCGTTTCTCAGTCCCCAGATTTCCAACCCGCTTCAGATAAATTTTTCCCGCAGAATTACTACTAGAATATATTCGTTCAATTCCATCAGTAGATTCATTTTTAATTGTCTTTTCTTCGCGTTTAATACTTTTAATCGCACAAAATCTCCTATTTTGTTGAGCTATGTACCCGACATTTGATTTTGCATTCAACGTCTGAATCGTCCGACCATTCGAAACCGAAGGCGTACTTTCGGGTACAACTGGATCTACATGAACTCTCCGTGAAGATCGCCTTGTTTCTTTTTTTACAACCACAGTATCAGCATCTTTAATTGTTGGTGGCGCTAACACAGCCTTAACTTTATTATTGCCCATTATTACCTCATTTATGTCATCGGGTGATAATTCCATATCAATATTAGTCGATTCGTCAGAATCATTATTAGAATCATTGCGCTCGCGTTTCCTGACGCGCTTGTTATACTTAATTGGATAATTTCCATTAATCTCATTCAAATCTTCATTATCAAAAGGTTCATCTTTAATTGGTACACTATTTTGTTCGAATAGCACAATCGCACTAAACGTATCATCACTACAAACGGTTGCTTGAGATACAGCTGACACAAGATCATTGCATATATTCGTATCCGTTTTCTCAACTTGTGGAATTGGTTCAGTTAACTTCTGCTCCAATATTGATGTTTTCTTATTTGTAGTTGCATTTGTAGATGTAGTATTCAACGTTTTCGAATTCGTATGCACATTTGCTGTACGTAGCAAAAACAATAATTCCTTTCGAACTTTATTGCGTTGAATACATATCGGAGAATAACATGTAGACAGCACAGTGGTTGCGGTATTCGAATTGCAACCTTTGGAGTAACATTGAAACTCTTTTCCAAATTTCGATATAGTTGCATAATGCAAACGTAGCTGTTGGATTTTCTTTGCAATGCTTGTCAGCATTTCTTTACTACCATTTGTTTTAGTTGCTGGTTTTTCACTTGAATCTCGGTTAACATTCTCAACATCCACATCAGATTCGCCATCCTCTTCATCATTGATTTCAATTTTTTCATGAGAAATTTTACGTTCCTCTAATGTTTTGAGATGAACACGTCGAGCCAGTAAATCGTCTAGCTTGGATTTCTTAGCCACTTTAGGATATAATAGTCGGCCTGGTGCTTGCAGAGCTTTCGCGATATCAATTTCCTGAAAACGATGAATTGGTGGAAGAATGCGAATATCACGTATAGATTCCGGTATTATTTTATCGGTGCCCTGTGTCTCTTCCTTTTGGTCACATTCGGGTTCTTTTTTGCACTCAACCGCACCAACGAGAAAGTTTTTCTTCATGAAAATGTACGTTTCGCGATCAACGCCAATGACTTTCAGCTCTTCTTTATCTTTAATCTGAACCATGTATTTTTGAGGTCCTTTCGCCAACCCGCATTCTTTGGAACTGACGAATTTGAGTACTCTAGCTGTAGAAAACCACAACCAGCCCCACCGTCCATGAATCCGATACTCCTCTCCCTTATGTTTCCAGAGCTGATGCTTAAAACCCATTGTGTACTTGACATAACTTGAGATAATCATTCGATTTCGTTCTTCCTCCTCTTCACGTTCCTTCTTTTCTCGTTTCTCAATTTTCTTTCGTTCTTCTCGCTCTGCAGCCGTTACCCTCGTGAGTTTTATATGACCCAACTGTTCATGCCACACATTAGCGAACACGCACGGCTTAATACACGCTTGAAGTACGATAAGACCCTTAGCGAAATCACGCGCATGTTGACACTGATTAACGACGTTCAGCCAATTTTTCCTAATCAAGTGCCAGTTCGGATGCATAAAGGCGCCCGGTATTAATATCTCCAACTGTATAAGCGTCTGCCTTAATGAATGCAAAAGTTGTATTTTATTTCCAGTTGTGACACCCATCCACTTAAATTCCGACGCGGTGGTTAATGAAAATTTGTGACTCAGATGACGTTTCTTGTCGCGCTCTTCATTACGTTGGGGTTTATTCAATGCAATAACATTGGTGGCAAACTGATTAACATAAGTTTTAAATTGATTTTCCATGCCTAGCTTGTAGAGTAGAGTACCATTAGCAAGCTGACTTGATTTCAATCGTGTAATACGTTCGTTATCCGTGGTTGGTGAATCGCGACCAAGAACACCCGATGTTCGCTTGCGAAGTTCATCAGCATTTCGGGAACCGATTTTTGAACGGACACCAATATCTTTCTCGTCATCTTTCGAGGCGCTATCACTAGTCTCACCTTTTAAAGATTCATCAGAATGTAGAGCATTACTCGATTCATTTGTTGTAATAACAGAATCTTTGGTATCGCTGTCAATATCCATTTTATCGTCATCATCTTTACTGTCAACCTCTTCTCGAGATTTCAGTATCAACGCTAAATGAAAACCATATTAAATTCAAGCGAAACCCAACAAAATACCATATCTTACCATTTTCAGTTTCCAGGTAACTTCGCTTATTGCCCTTAAACTGATTGGTTAGCTTTTCAGTTAACTCCATTTGCCGAATAATTTCGTCTCGAAAATCATTGAGTTCTCTACACAGATCAGCCTCCATTTCGTCAGCGTCTAATAATCTCATAAGTTCATCGAATTGTATAGTTGTCGTGTAGTACCACAAGTCATTATCTTCACTTTCCCTATATAAAAACACGATAAATAGGGTGCAAACGATTGAAGCGTAAATTACTTACACAAATACTCTCCGACAAAGAAAATAATACTTTCGTCCATAGCGATCAAAGCCCAGTTGTTCCTGCCTACATAACTGCCCCTGTTTCTCCACGTCTAGAACACAGTCGACCACTCCACTTACTTTGTGTGATCTACAGATATTACATTGCCAATCCTCAACTGGTACATCTACAAGTGGCGGATCAACACACTCCAAATGGTAAACGGCGGGGCATGTTTCGCAGCACAGTAAGTCGCCCAATTTGTGACATACGCGACAGTGGTCATCGTAATGCATAGGGACTGAAATATAATACAATAAAAATTATGCCGTTCTGAAAAATCCTAACTCAATTGATTACCTTCACTTGTTAAATCCTCTCTCACTGGATTTGTCGTGAGAAATTGATCCGTCAGAAATTGTAATACTTCAATTTTATTATCCAATGATGTAAATGGATAATCTGTTGTATTCAAGATGTGTAATACATTTTGATCAAAACTGCTATCACTCTCAACGTAAGCCCGCAGTATTTCTGGCCAAGTAACATAATCTATTAAATATAATGATATATTCACACTATCCTTATGGTCCAGTGGTCCAAAATGAGTCTGCTGTGAATCTTCCTCACGAAATAACGCCTTTAATAGCGTTATATGTACTTCAGCAAACAAGTTACTGTGATCCTCACATGAAATTGCTGCACAAAAGTCTTCTAATCTGAATGGTGATAGACGCACCAAATTTCGAAAGTGTCGTAACACTTCATAAATACTTAATACAGCCATTATATGACTTCGTGATACCAGTAAATCTTCCGACGATTTTGGTAAGTCCAATGGAGGTAATTGTCGATTTTGTAACCATAGTGGTTCTGGTGTTGGGGGTCGAGGACGTCCACTAACTGTACTATAACTACTAAGAGAGAAGTCACTATCACTTGAGGGACCGCCAATCAACGTCTCCTCAGATTCACTTGGAGACAGAATGATATCATCCTCTGGCTCACTTTTCTCACTAGAATCATCGCCAAAATCCGAGCCATAGTGATACTCAGAGTCGTGATAGTCTGCTTGTGGATTGTAACCCCTACGAGAATACGATGTCTTCGAAGTCGAGGTACCGCGGCGCTTACCTCTTGAACGAGTTCCTCGCGTATTTCGGGGTACATAATCAACCTGTGGTGACGATGCTCTAGATGCAGAAGGTGTGCTTGACGGCGAGTCAGAGCCGCCTTTAAGATTTTGCAAGTATTTAGGTTTTTTCACGTGTTGATATTGAAATTTCCGGTTTCTCTCTGTTATTTGGACCTTGGGAGGCCTACCCCGTTTTTTAGCACCTCGTGCTGACATCGTCAGGGTACTTATTTCAAAATTAGGAAGTCAACTGTCAATCATTAATATAAGTAAAACGGAGACTCACGTGGGTAATGCAAAATGAAAACAAACCGTGTATTTACAAATACAAGGCGAATGTCAAAAAAACTTCAACTGTATTCTGATGGCCAAGCTGGAGTCGTTGTCCAAACCACTCATTTTCCCATAGCACAATTTGGCAGTTAGTCATGTGAGCAATGTCAGAAAAACATTACTTTTAGTTGTCCAACGCACACTTTGCAATTATGCACACACAGTTTTGGCGGTTACAATGTGAATAAGACGAAAGTACTATATGCTAGGTCAGACACTGCTACGCCATAAGCGCCATAAGAACACACGAAATCACTGGAGTGACGCGAACTCGCGGCAGCGAAAAGGACCATCTAACAACGCTTGCAACGTGCTCTCTCATTGGTCAATGCGGCCGACGCCATGACAATTCATATTTGTTTGAGGCTAATTCACTTCGCTTATTCTTCTAATTATCTTACACACCCGTTAAATCCCGTGGATATTAGTATCGGAATGGTTTTTAATTTTAATACAACTTTACTTGCCCAGATTTTTACCATACGGCTTGCAAGACGTAATGCACTACTATCCAATCATTTCACTGTGTATATATATAATGCTCCGAGGATTGGCCAGATGGCGCCGAACACACATCGTTTGATAATTGCATTCATAATTATCCATAATGCTTTTATGGTAAAAATCAATCCTCGCAAAATTTGAGTAATTTAATTACTCTTTTGGAATTTTTCCAAATTGTTGTTAATAATGTTATGTAATATCCGGCTCAAAACGGAAACACCGACGCTGTTTAGTGACAGTGCTGTCAAATATTATGAACGAAATCACTGCTGTTTTAAATAATTTCCTTCGACCCGCGTTTCTTCCCAAATGCAGCAAATGTTTATACATTTTCCTTCCGGATATAAAAGCACACAATATTTGTCTACTTTTAGCAAATTGTTGAAAACTATTGTTTTCAATTTTAAATAGCAGCCACTTAGCTCCTCCCATATGGTTGACATAATTCGCACTAAAGGTCGATGACAAGGGCATCGTGGTAAACGTGATTGAATACAACTACTACAATTAAAAATTTCGACTTTTGCGAAGTTACTTTTTTCAAACGAATATAACGCGATTATTGATACGATCGAGATGAATGGGCCTGTAAAGATGTACGCGATGCGGCCAATAATTACCCATGGTATGGGTGTTGAGTTACCAGAGTGTATGTACCGGTTAAATAATATTCACCAAGCTGACTACAAGAGTAAAAATGGCACAGACGACGTCTCCTGTCCAAATCGCCAGCAAACCTCCGACGTGGATCTTATTTCCGAGAAGGTTAAACAGTTTTTAAAGGTTCACTAATTTCCTTATTCTTTACGCGCACTCACAGTATTGTTTAATATCATCACTAGCAATTATTGGTGTCTTGATTGTATAAAATAATCACTTGGTTGCACAAGAGCTGTAAGGCAGCAGGTAATTCAGCCAGTGAACAACTACAACTAGCAACTGTCAAAAATACATTCTAGATTACACCATTTGCCATTTATTTGTTCATTGTTCACACTATTCCAAGTCTAAATAGTAAGAACCCCTCCAAGATGATATTATTACAAGTAGATATTCTTTTAAATCCCCAGAAGAATAAAGAGTATTACTGTAGTCAGCTAATAATTTTCTATTGCCTTTCAGATGAATGATTACTCTGCTACCATGGCTGCTCTTGAAGAAAAGCAAGAAGTAATATTGAAACAGTTAGAGGCTCTTAAAAATCAAATGACTTCTATTAGAAATGCACTGAAGGAATGTGGATCAAATAAATTATCTTCTGCTACATGTGCCAGACCCAATACATCTTGGAATGTGAGTAAATATCCTGCAATAGAGAATCTCTCAGTTTATAAGTTAATATTTTTAGGTAAAGCACTTGCCTGAAGACATAACAATCAATGTCAATCCAAACAATATTCCATATTCCTTGCTTCTGCTGCAGAATATATTGAAGGATACAGTTAATTTAAAATGCTTGGTTTATACTCATTCAAGTGTTACTACTTTGCCAAAAGGGGCTCAAGATTTTAATAACACATTAACTGCATTTGGAAATACAAACAACAAACCCTCATTGACTGTTAGATTAATCTGGAAAGAATGTATGTCAAACATTTAATTAGTCTTTTAGACTGTGTTATAAACATTTACAATTTTGGATGTTTCAGGCGGATTTAATCAATTTGAAATGTGTGGTTCAAGATATATCCAAGGAGAAGTAAATTTCTTAAGATATGTCTCGCGTTTAACGAACTGTTTAAATTACAATGAGGATGACTGTGAACTGGATTCTCTATTGGATGCAACTTATGACATTGCACATTGTGGAACAAAAACTGAACGCGCCAAACTATTGCACAGATTTACCAAGAAGTTGGCAAGAAATAATTATTTAAGTGGCAAAAATTCAATTTTGGATGTTGCTGCATATTCTGCAATTAAACAAAGTTGTAATATCAATGAAGTCAATGTTAGTTTAGCTAAATGGTTGCAAAATTGTGAATCTGTTGTCGTTTAAGTTAATATATATCGAAATCCTAAATATTTGCATCTCATTTTATAAATTGACCAAATAACTAATTTGATTACTGACTTTTGAATATCGCGATGTCAAAATAAACATGGTGGGATGTCGTAACCTCACATTATCGTGCAAATAATTTTACGTGTTCTCCGTGTTCTCTTGATTCCCTTTGGCTGAGTAATGCACACCGATTTGTCACAGCATCTACATTCAGATAGGTGTAATGAATTAATTCAGCTTTTACATAAATGCCATGACGATGTAAGTACTATTATTGTTAAGCCCTGTAACTCCATAACTAAAATTACAGAACCCATTTATGAAATTATTTGGGGCATGTAATTTACAAGATAAACAGATGCTAAAGTGCCTTAAAGAAGAACGATTAGCACGTCGTAAAAGGAACGCCGATAAAGCTAAAGAAACCAAAAGGAAAGTACAGGCATTACTTAAAGAAGATGCCAGAAAAGGCAAAGATGGAATATAACATTGTTGATTCAATTGATAAAAGTATGTTATCAGACTTACAAACTGTAAGTGATAGGTATTATACTCATAAGTACACTATTGCAATTGAAGGAGTTGATGATAATGTTAGACAAAGAATCAGCTTCCATTCAAACAGATTATGCATGCTGTCATTGCCAGATAATCATCCAGCAATGTCAAAAAATATTGTTAAAGTTAATTGTAAAATAACTGATAAACTAAGCAGACTAGATAATACAGTATCTGGTAAAGGAAAGAAAGGTGCACAAAAACTGGAGCCATCATCAATTGTTTGTTATGTTGAAACTGATGATCATTGTAGCTATCCTATATATAGTTGCATCAAGGGCAAATTACTTGAGATCAATGCAGCTTTGGTAGATAAGCCTAGCCTCATAAAAGAACAGCCAGTTAGCAATGGTTACATTGCATTAGTTCTCCCAGACTTAAAGTATTATCAACAAGCAAGAGATAAGATGCTTGATGAGGCTGCTTACTTAGAACACATTCATGTAGAAACAAATTGAATAATTGGGTTTGAAAATAAAGTTACATATATAACATGTATATTATTAGTATGTCTATCACCTATGATTCTCACAATAGAGCAATAATTAGTAATCTTTTACACAAATTCTATGGTGTCAAATATGTGAAAGTTGTGTAAAATCCTTATTATTATCAGATTGAATCAAATTAATGCTCAGTACTAAGTATAGAAAGACTACATACTTCACAATGTTGGATTCATGTATCACATTAAAATATTAATTAAAATAAAAGGCACCATACATAATCAAAGTGTGAATACTACGATGATTGGTTAACTTAGTTCACTATCGAGTTTATACTTGGATCACTATCTTTAGACTAAGCTCTAAAATAAGTAGTCATCTCTACAAGATTGAAACGAAGTAACTTAATTGAAGAGAAATTACATTTCAATTGGGAAGATGTTATCTTCACGTTTACCACACTCTTCTTTAATGTTAGATTTAGAATCTTTTTTGTAGCTTTGGCTAGTCTTTAAATCTCCCTCCTTTTGTTCGACTTCTGAAACTTCACTCTCACTATGGCGACGCTCTTGTGCGCGTTTCTTATTACGATTTTTGCGCTGATTCTTTTTTTTCTGACCTAATATGCTGGAGTTGGATCTAAAAAAAAGTAGTGTAAATACATTTAACAAACAGCCGGGAATGCTCGATATGTACCTGAAAAGTTGTCTTAATACGTTGTTATTAAATCGTACTGTTTTCTTTAAACTTGTGGACGGTTCTATATCTTCTTCGCGAATGATTGACTCATGACTAGCGGAGTAACAATTTTCAAACGATGACGCCCACGCAAATTCATCAATGCTTGATTCAGATATGCTCCTGCTGACTGAGCTTCTGTAAGAACCTGACATGCATTTTAATATACCCTTATACTTGGGGCTATAACTGTTGCAACTCAACTCGTCAGCAGAAGATTCTGAATATGAACTAATAATATCAATAGCTCTTGACCGGTTGGATTCTTGTTTCAAGTCAACCGTGTCCATAACTTTATTAGCTTTTTGTACCTTCGCTTTTGTGATTTCATCATTATCTTGGATTTCAGGCAAAGCAGCATTATCACAATGAAGTGTCTCTTCCCCACAAATATCACCATCGTCGTCATCATCATCATCCTCGTCGTTATCAGTTTGTTCGACTTTAACAGAATCATCAATGTTACATTTCGTAACATTGTCATCGTTCAAACCGATTAGGTATGAAGTGAGTTTCTTATCACAAGGCGTAAAAGCAATTTGGACAATTACGTTGTTGTCCCATGCTTCAATAGTTGTACTTTCAGGTTCAATAAAATGCGACGGCAGTTTCACATAAAATGCGTAATGTGCGGGAAAATGGCCTGCACTAACGCTTACAAATTTTAGATTCATCGCTGTGTTGGAATCTGTAAATATTTTTTGAATTGTACTTTCATTGACGTTCTTAACAGCTAACGTGAATATCAAATTCTCGCATAAGTGGCATGTATATTCAGGAAGATTATATTCTATACGTGAATCCAAAAAGTCATTATTCTCAGGTTCTTGTTCTTCGGAAAACGGGGGTGATACGTTTACTTCTCGTGGAGGTGAAATTGATCCATGATCACTCTCCACGCCGCTATCCTCTCTGGTGAATTCGCCTATGAATCTAGAGTTCCGTTTGACTGGCAATGTAACGAAAAGTTTCTTACTATCCTTATCAAATTTAGCGTTACCGGAATTCTCATTGACTTTGTATGGTAATGTAATGGACAATTTGTACTTTGCTGGTTTCTCACTGATGATTTGTACTGTTTTTTCAGTTACATCTAAGTCAATATCGGTTGCAGCTTTTAGTAGTGGCAGGTAAATTTCCACAACTAGCTCTTTTGGTATAGCCGCGTTGATTTTCGCTGATCGGTCGTTCATGAAATTTTCCATTTCTATATGACTCCTATGTTTGATTTCAAATTTGGGCGTTGTGTACTTGGATTTACTTTCCATTGTAGATTTGTGTTTTACCGTTTTTGTTTTGGGTGGCTCAAATTTTGGCATTTGTTCATAAATTTTATTCATTATATCACTTTCTTCCACTGTCTCCGGCTTATGATTTGATTCAATCTTCTTTCTAATTACTGTTGCTCTAGGGATTCCTTTATACTTCAAATTGGGGAACTTGAAATTTTTCTGGTCCAATTTGCATTCATAGTTACTTTCAATGGCATCACATGCAGTTTTATTGACCATGTTCTTAAACGCTAAATTCTTTTGTGCCAAATGTAACGTATCCGGATGAAATACAACATCAAATACCTGGCATCTGACTTTCTTGTTGTCCAAGTCTTCGCGCGGGGGTGCCAAGGAATGAGGTAACAACCATTGCAATCCTTTGGTACCCTCTTGGTACGTGGGCTTGGACGTGGGTCTACCGATATGCTCGCTGGACGTGATGTTCACAAACGCTTTTTTACTGCCGTCCAAACTTGTTTTTATGACATAACCGGGCTGGGGGTTAATGAACGTTACATCTATTCCTCGTTGACGTTCTAGCTCGGTGAGTTCTTTCTGGAAGATGCGACGATTCTCTGGATCGTTGACTTCATCCACGTAATCACTGAACAATTGGCGAAACTCTTTGTCTTTCAGTGCTTCGCCGATGCGCTCGATTTCGTCCCGACTCAGATCGAGATCGCGTAGTGTATCAAATTGGGTTTTTGCCATGGCTTTTATCTGTATAGACACGCACGAATTTAATAAATAACTACTGTGAAATTACTGTCACTGGTAGCAGTAATTCCGCTCAGTTTGTTAGCGTTGCGACGCAATAAAACAAACAGCACTATGGTAATGTATTGTCAAGTAGAAATGTATTATAATATCGTGGGTTGTTGCGGATGGCTTTAACTTCACAGTGCTTCACAATGTGTTCGTGTTTTGCTGTGCGCTGAGCGATGCCTTGGTGTTTGTTTTGTGGGGAACGAGTTCACGTGGACGAATCAGCCGGTATTAGCGCATAGTCAGAAGATGCCGGCCGGTTCTAAACAGTGAAGGCAAACGCGCGCTAAGTTTGAAATTTCTAGGTCATTGTTATTACATGCAGTCATCTCACGTATTCAACAATTTCGTATCTACACATGCAAATTGAATATGACTTTTTTTATAAATACACGCCAATGCCTTTATCACATGGATAATGTTCCAATGAACATGCCTTACACACTCCAATAAACAGCCGCAAAATACATTAGCAAACAAGCACGCATGGCAAGCGAACTGCGCACTTTTCAGTTTATTTTTATCACCAGCAGCGAACGAATGCGGAAGATAAATATTTTTAACTGAATCAATTGTATATAGGCCCAATTTGCTATTTGAATTATATTACTTTGACGTCATACCAATGATTTAATAAAACCTTAACGGTCTGCAATGATTGTGAAATTATTTTGGACTAATCAATTTAGTTTAGTCAGCTGAATTATTGCATATGGATAGATAAAGCCAATGCAATGATAACACGCCTTGTACAGTGATAAGGCATATGTGCCATATTTAATATTAACACTAGTAATATTTATATCTGAAACAGAATATCATCAGGTTTACATTAAACTGATATACCTAAATATTTATACTTTTCTGATTAACTTGCTAATCATTTGCACGAATCAAGGCTGTTTTTATATCTTTGCGCGTGATTTATTCAATAATCCTATGATGTTGTAATAATTTGATGAAAAACGTGAATATGAATAGCATATACACGAATATATTGATTAGTTTTGTTTCATACTTTGAGATTATTTGTTATAATATCCTTGCATGCATGTTGAGGGTCATCGTAATCTCTGATACGGAAGTTAAATTGTAAAATTTATTTCGGGCGCTGGTCATGAACAAAGTAGTGCGCATCTTTCTATGAAAATTCTAAAAATTCTATGAATATACTTATGAACATACCGTGGAATTTATGCAAAACATAAGGTTAAATTCAACACTTTTATAGCGTATATAAATATCACGCTATTCACACCGTATAATAAAGTTATATGCTTTAATAGATAAATTTGAAATAATAGTAATCTTCATCAAGTAGAACTTTCTCTAGATTCAATAGAGAAAAGCCGGTTAAAGTCTAACTAGTTTTAATTTCAATTGGCATTTCCACATTAATGTCTTTATAGGTGCATGCGCAACTTTAAGATAAAGTGTTATTTTCAGTTCAGTGAACACGTCCCATCTGTATAATGTCGCGCACTTCTCATATTTGAGTTTCATAATTTTCATGGTGAAGCAATTCTGGCTTTCTATTTTTTTGCAATCAGTATAAATTTATTCGGATGGTGAAAACGCTTTTTGAAATGCATTAAATTGCATCAGTTCAAAGTCATGCAATTGAGTAAAATGACCAGATAGTGTGTATTTCATAATAAATTGAAAGAGCGCTTAATGATTCAACTGTATCTCGCATGCGAAAGCTAGAAGTTGACTACTTTATTAATGATGCTTGACTAATCTATCAGGTAATCAATGCTAATGATTTTCTCAGATAATGTTTATGGCAATCGCATTTGAAGTACGTGAACTTTTTTAGTAGATTCACTAAAAGTCAAAGCAATCATATACACTTTTTTGATCTTTGATGACGACTGTTATTATGAGTTAATCATGCGAAGATATATCCCATACTCCAACATTATGGTAATGCAGAGAGGAAATGGCAAACACTTTCATTATGTGTTGACTGTATGGATCACGAGTTATTTCGTTTGATGACTTTTAAGAGTGAAGTCGAGTTTAACATTCAAACCCAATCGCGCGCCCGAAGTGCACGAAGCTCCGCAGTGAAATACCAAAGTGCGCGTTTCTCATTGGAGAAAATGTGACTGTTTTGCTCGTCTCACCTTTGAATATTTAATAAAATTGTCTGTCGTATGCATAAAGAAGACGAGTTGCACTCCTCTTGAGCATACTATTCTAATGCGTCATGCGCTCGCGAACAAAACTAACAATTATTGTGACCGTGTGTGCATTTACATCAATTATCATGTGCTTAAATGTTAAATACACCAATGAAAAATATTTGCCCGCCAATTCAGTGTATGCCTCTAATGTAATCAATAACAATAACCAGTCCACTATAACACCGATTTACGGTATTCAGGAAGTAAGTTTAGCTCCATATAAACACGTTACTAAGTCGCTCGCAGAATTGGGAAAAATGGATGAAGTTAGTAAACATGTTATAATGCTAAATTCTATCCCAAATTCCGGATCGGAAATCTTAGCATTGCTTCTCAAATGGCTTCAAGGAGCGAACAACTTTAAGCACATTAAATTGAGCAGCTCGAAAAAGAAACTAAGCAGTATTGAAATCGTAAGTAAGATCTTGTGAGAATTCATCTTTATGTCTTCGTACACTCAACAAAAATGTATGCGTGAACAATGCAAAAATGATATTATTGTTCCATAATCTATGAATCTTTTCGATTGTTTGCAAACAGGAACAGTTCGTTTATAACACTTACGACATTATTCGTCAAGAAGCGGTTCCCATCAGTTTCGACCGAATGATATTTTTCGTAAACTTCACGCGGTACGACCGCCAATCACCTAGTTACGTTAATTTAGTGCGGGATCCATCTGATTACGTATTATCAAGGTATGTTATTGGGGTAAAAGTTGTTTTGTCCATAACAATGTTCATCAACAGGTTTCACCATCTAACACAAAATGCTAACTTGCGACATTTGAAAACACCCAAAGATATTGAGAAGTGCATAATGAGTCAGCAATCAGGGTGCGTCCTGGAGAGCGGTAAAATGTACGATTTGAATATACCATACTTTTGTGGACAGGCTACCGAATGCCAGTAAGTATGTATAATCTACCCACTGAGTCATAATTAAATGCAAAAAATTTCAGAGAATTAAACAGTGCTTGGGCTTTAAGTCAAGCGAAATACAATGTAGACAAATATTATGCAGCTGTAGGCGTGCTGGAAGAAGTAAATGCTACGCTTACTGTACTCGAACATGAACTGGCATACTTCTTTCGAGGAGCTTGTAAACTGTATGATCGTGATTTATTACGTAAGTCTTACTTTTCTCCGTGAATCACATAACTTTCCATAACGAATATGATAATTGATACAATTCCAGAGTCGTTTAAAAAACACCAACATAAAGCACCAAAAGCGAGTGATGCATTTAGGCAATACATGAAATTAATTTTATATAAGGAATACGAGTTTTACGATTGGGCAACGAGACGACTATTTCAACAATTGCAAGCAATTATTGGAGGGCATTGATACGTGTCGCATGACGATGAAACTGAGCAGTATTAATGAAACCAAAGAGTAAATGCGTTTTATTCAGCAATGCGTACTTAAGAAGAAGAAAATCATGTTTAAGTAAAGATATACCATTATTGGTATCAAGAGCATTAATCATTTTTTCTTAGCATCCTTCAAGCCTGCTCCGGCATTGAATTTGAAGAAGATGATATCACCGTCTTCGACAACATAGTTGCGGCCTTGCTGCCTGTATTTTCCTGCTGCTTTTGCGGCAGCCTCAGAACCTTCTTCTTTAAAGTCTATAAATTTCATGACCTCAGCCATGATAAAGCCTTTCTCGAAGTCGGTATGAATTCTACCGGCCGCTTGTGGCGCTTTCGTTCCTTTCTAAAAGTTTTAAAACATTGTGTTTTGCTATAATCAATATTCCTGATACAAACCTGAATGGTCCATGCTTTAACTTCATCAGGACCAGCAGTAAAGAAGTATTCCAGCTGAAGAGCTTTGTATCCTTGGATAATGATTTTATCCAGAGCACTAAAACATATATTAACCATAAGTCCATGTAATAATTACTCCAAGTATAAATAGTAAAAGTTTTAGTTTTTTTATATAAATTAAATTTAAATACAATTGAAAGAAAATAATATACCGAAATTAATAGCGGATCTTAATTATGGCCATTCACTCAGTTTGGTGAACAAGGCATCAATGAAGTACCTGCCACTACAGAGTATTTAATTTAGCTCATTTTTCTTTTTGAATGAGTTTTTGTCGACATCTTAGACGCGAACAAGAAATTCGTCTACTCGAACCATGTAATTATGACCGTAATTCCGACGAACGTGCTTATTCCTCCAATGGAATTGTCATTTAGGTGGTTGACCATTTCTACTGTTAATAGAGTCGGCAAATTACTAGGCAGCGTGCACGTAAAATAAAAAATAATATTCTTTCGCTCAACTAACCATCAGTCAAAACAATAATCTTCGCGCACAACTCTACCAGAGCAATCAATAGACAAATTAAATATGTTACCTGGTCGTGTTATTATCTTCAATATACTTTTTTCGTTCAGCGTCATCCATTTCGAGTAATTTGAATTCAAATGCACCTGAGAACGGGATGATGATTGCTCCAGGATCGTTTTTGTCAACCCATTCCTTAATTTTTAGCAACCTAAAATCAATGAACCGCATTATTGAAAATCCTTAAATGCTATTCTAAAAAAATAAGGGTGCACATGCGTTGACGTCGGTATAACATCAAAGTAATCAGCAAGTATTATAAGATGTTTAATATAATTAAATTAAGTTAAGCGCATTGACCACTAGTTCTAAAAGGGTACTCTTCAATAGAAACTGCACCATTAAAGTCTCTCCGAATAAAAAGAAACTTTTGAGCGCGCGCTATTAACGTTGATGAGATAGCGCATTTGAATGAATACAATAACAATACGCACAATTGGCAATCACTTACCACTTATTCTTCTTTTTGATGTAGTCCTTTTCTGCTAGATTTACCAAGTAGATGGCCGGCTTCGAGGTGAGAAATAGATACTTGTTAAGTATTTCAATCTGCGGAACCACAACCAACAAGAAATAGATTACTACATATCGCTTCACTATTAAAATATTATTAATGATCATGCATGTAGGCGCTGTGAGCACAACCGGACACCCAGGTGGGTTGCGGATGGTACTCCAATGGAATTGACATCATGTCAATGCCCGCAGCGGGGCATGCAACCCACGAAAAGAGTATAAAATGTAACAGTGATGATGCACAAATAGTGTATTGTAGTCTCGCGACCACTATGATAATTCAACACGTTGTAATATGGTATTGTAATACGTACATCATTGGTGCTCCAGTCGTGAAAGCGAATGTGTTGCTTCTCATCAACGAGGACGCCTTTGATTTTGCAGAGGGTATCCTACAAGAAGATGTGCGACGATAAGTATCAGTCTTGTTTAAGACGTGCGCTGTATTCACGCGTTTGTAATCTATACTAATAAATGAATAATAAATGGCCTTTGACATTGTGTTGTTCTCTTGTCGAAGGGATACAACTAATAAGGTATCACCTGACGTTCGGCGCACGGTGTGCGCTCACCAGGAGATCACCACGCCTTGGCTCGTGTCGCCCAGCGCGCACACACCGGGCAAGTCTGATAATCGAATTATTCGTTCAAGACCTTTTTACAGCATTCAAAATTGAAATACGAATCTGACGAGTCATCAGCGCTAAATGAAAACACAATGTAACACGCCACGCAGTTTCATTCACAATTCAAAACGATGAATAGTAAAAAATTTATAATCGTCTTACATATTCAGGCTTCGATTTTTTGTCATTTCCACGCACCACAGTGCGCTCCAGACCTTCCAATTTCTTCAGTAGTGTTTCCTCATCCTTCAGCCGCAATTCTTCGCCGATAATTTCCAAGTCGCGCACCGGATTCACATCGCCCTCAATATGCGTAACGTCGTCGTCCTCGAATACGCCTAGAAATATTGTTTTCCACAAATCGTTTCGTCAACGGGGCGGCATTGATTACTTACGACACAAATGGAAAATCGCATCACATGCGCTAATATGCGACAAGAAAGCGTTTCCCAACCCTTGACCTTCGGAGGCGCCCTTTACCAATCCAGCAATGTCGACCACATTTAAAAATGCGGGCACTTTGCTGCAAACGTAAAATTACCAGTTAGTTTAATATGCTCGCAATGAACAAATTGCCTAATTGGAATGTAGATTTGGCGCCCGTCGTCTGTATATTTGCTAAACTTGAATTGCGAGGGTAATTTTCTCTGTATGTATTGACGTTTGCAGCACGAATGGAACAAGTATTCGCCTTTGATCCTCGTACAACTTAATGAAGACTACAATTCTCGAATTTCCCTCGCTTCCAGACGATATATGCGCGCGCCTAGCATAAATAAGCTATTTCCCTCACAAATGGCTATGTATATGCAAATCTCCAAGTCAAATCCATTGTCAATGCGCATTACATTTCTCCATGGAACTCCTCAATTTTATGTGCGCCTTTTTCTGCGCGCTCAAGTGTAAAAATCGAAATTGGTGTACTCAAATATTCCACATCCCTTAAAGTTTGCCAATGCTTTTGGCATTACTATTCCTATCCGAAAGGATAGGATAGGCACATTTTACAAAATGTCATTAAGAAAATGATAAACTAATTAAATGATGATTATAATCACATTTAGTTTATGTTTGTCTTTGAATTTGAAATCACGTAAAATTGCCCCGGACATGAGAGGTTGACCAGCATCTAATCGCTATTTAATTGCGTAAACTACGTGTACGCTGTTCGTTCCTAAATTATTGCGTGCAATTTGGACCAAAAACGAAAAACTAATGATACGTATTTTTATCGTCTATTTCTGCCTCCTTTAAGAACCCGTGATTTCACACATTCTGGCCATTCATCGGCAAAACTTTTAGTTTCAACTAGGACAATCTAAGAACATTACTACAATTTCGTTCAAATGGCAATTTACTACGATGCCATTCATCATTGACTTTCATTTACTTATTCCGTCTATTCAACGTTCCTCATGGCGGTATCTCCAAACGCGCATCAATAGCTTAGCCGGTTGGCTGTGTGTATATATAAAATAATTAGGGTGCTGCCAATTTGGACGGCGCCACCCGGCCGGTGGGAACACATTACGTAAACGCCACGACACAGCGACGAAAAATTCGAAACGCGTTAAAAAGCGGCAAGCGATTTAAATCGACGTCGGAAGGGTGTACGGAGACGAAAGCAAATTGTGGACGTAAATCGATAACCTGGCAGCCTCCCGCTTCAAACATGATAATTTTCGAATTAATGTCCAACTGCAGCGCATTCTTCGTCGCCATCTCCGAGTGAGTGTATTGTCGCTGATCTAACAACCTAATGCACACCGCCAAATAAAAAGCTGCGTCGCCGAATTAAAAGATTATTAAATGATAATGTTAGAGAACGATTTCGGAGATGCCGCCAATGCACACACTGCAGTGTGTAAAATTTAAATTCTTCGTGTAATCACAGGTCGAAAATTCCTTCGTATTTCGCTCCGGGAAAACTACGTCGTTAGATTGCACCATACAGTTATTAGATTTATGTAGATTATTAGGAGACTACGGCTACTGTATTTCGTTTAAGCATCACGCTCGTTTCATTATGCATCAACGATATTTATTGATGATGCAATATCTTACCTTGCTGGTTTGTGGTACTGGCATAAGTAGTCGAAACGCTCGTCGGGCACTGGAACGCGACGTGCTGGAATCAAGCATCCACTGTTAGACGTGTATATTAACATAAACATTTATTATACAATAAAAAAATACAACTCTATCCACCGCAATATAAATCATATTCAAAATAAATTTGATCTTGTTGTAACTCGACTTTGAATAAAATCTCTTCCATAATTGTTTCCACATCATCGCTTACAGGTAGATCTTCCGGCTGATAATAAGTTTCTGCATCAAAAGCGGGAAGCCGTTCTTCGTAATGTAAATACGGATTGATTGTTTGCTTCAATTCTTTAACTGTTCGTCTCAGTTCAGTTTGAGAATCTATTACACTCTTTTTCGACTTTTTAAAATAGCTAACATAAACATCTGGAGTATTGGGATTATTAATCTTAAGAAATAAACCGAGACACACCACCGCTGATTGTTTCACCGTCAATCCGGGTATAACGGGTCGCAAAGTTTCAAGTTCAAGAAGTGCTTTTATCACTTGCGTCGCAACATATTGCTCCAACAAACCGAGCGTTGGTAGCGAATGCAAATCCATTGAACGAGAAGTCACATCCATTCTCATTTCTATGCCCGCGTATCGATACGGTCTTCTAAAGAACTCATTACAACATTTGACTGTATCGAATAAATATATAACTCCATCGTACTTAATACAAAATGCCAACTGTCCTAAGTTAAGTACAAGTTCAGGTTTATGCTTTTCCAGGCAAACATTGCAATAGCCACTGTTGGAAACCTCAGTCGGCATTTCCGTGAGATTAAGAAGTTCGGGTAACTCAGGGGGCAGCGTGTGTTTCACATTAATGCCCATATATGCGTCAGGATTTGATAGAAATTCATTGCAATGTAAATCGCACAGCCAATAAAAGAGTCCATGATAATATATTAGGTTTGTGCGATCTGGTGGATTCGCACCAAAATTCAGGGCGCTATTGTAATATAAACACAACGGGCAATAATTTTTAAACGACGACTGCCGCATTATAAATTCGTATGGCGTTACTAACATATTCGCTACACGAATCGCCACATCTCTGTCGCAATACTTGTAATAATATTTAATGTCGATGACAACAGCTAAAATCAACTCGTTCACGCAATGCCACGTTTTCCATCTACTCGGCATTACAGAGACAGTAGCAAAATTTTGATACTCCTTATCAGCCCATGCTCGAAAATTCTCCTTATCCATCGTCCATTCGTTATAGCGATGTTTGAGAAAATTACGCGAATACGGCGGTTTATATGGCACCTCGAAAATATCCATAATTTCATATATATAATTTAACGTGGCTTCCAAATCAATGACTAAATGCGGTACAAGATTCATTTGTGCCAAAAGCTTGATGTCCTCAATTTTATTTGGAATACCGTCCATAACGAATCCTAAGGCGATGGCTCTTGCTTCGAAAGTCATTGCTTCCACACATTGCATTGCCAACTCTTCAGTAACTTCTTCACCTTTAGTTATCAATTTATGAACACGTTGTGCCAGAATCGAACTAGGCATGTACGTAAGTATTCTTCGCACTGCTTTACCAACGCTAATATGTTCCAACATGTATTCAGCTGCAACCCTTTCCGAAATTGTTGTTTTCCCACAGTGAGGCGGTCCAATAATAGCTAAACGCACTCTAAATAAAGGTAAATTCATATATTCTTGATTTGTATACTTTAAAATATCTTTCTTGAACTTGACGCGATTTTCCGCGCCAGAAATAAAGTAGATGTAATTGTTATAAATCATCGGGAAGATTTGAAAAGTTGCTTCTCGATTGAGATACATTTGCAGTGGATTGTAATTCTCATACATTTGCACAGGACATGTTTTTCCAAAGCGACTTAAAAAGTAATAACCAGATTCCAGTAATTTCGTCGCCATTTCGTTCCATACGTCGTACGCGCGTTCAAAAAATGAACTATTTCGAAACAAATATTGCATGATATGTTGCATGATCACATTGTACACTTTTGTCGTTTCCAGATTTCCATCGACAGTATGCCAATTAATATGTTGGTGTTCGCACAATTTTTGTAATTCACCCAGGTAACTCGGTTCGACGCTAATGGTCTCTTGAATACCGTCGTGCAAGCGTTCCGTAGCTTTCTCAACCGTTTCCCAATTATCATAAAGAATTGGCTCGGGACATTCTTCTCTAAGAATTTCCTCAATGCGTTTCATATCCTCGGCTTCTTGATATGACAAAACAGATATGAGTGATTCTTCCCCAGATTCCTCACCCTCGTGCTCCGCGCCTTTAGACGCATAACGTTGCTGACGAAATGCATCAAGCATTTGATTCTGTCTTTCGAAAACGGTAGTCATCCACGCTTCATGCTCGGTATCATATCTATCTTGTTCGGCGGTCTTGTCTTTTTCAATCTGCCAATGCCACTCGCGCAGAAATACGTCCATAAGACGCGCACTCAACTCGATATTATCCATGTGAATTTCGACAATGCAATCAGGAATCAAATTATATCTAATCATAAAGTTGATATCGTTAGGCCGCTTTGGAAATCCATCCAGGACAAAGCCAATTGCCTTCTTATTCGCATCGGTCCAAAATGGCATCAGCAATTTTTCAAAAATACTGTCCTCGAGCTCATTATCCATGTATGAAGTTAAAACATCGGCGCCAAATTGCTCGAGCAACATCTTCTCGAAATCGAAATAGTACAGCCCAAGTCGTTTGCACAATAATTGCGCTTGTGTTGTCTTGCCAACTTCGCGATTACCGACAACGCATATTCTTGGCGATAGCTTCCCGTGCGGATTTGGTTGCGCGCCCGAATATCTATGCGGACATTTCATAAATTCCTCCATTGTATCTTTGTTGGCAAACAACCACATTTTGTTCAAATGCCTCAGCATAAATTCCTCTTTGCCCTGCCACAATGTATTGTATTTGAAAAATATTACCGGATCGTATATACTCGTGTTACCGAGGCGGCGATTTTCTCGAAAGTTCTTGTAGAATAAGGCTTGCCCTTCAATTTCACTCTCCTCGCCAAAATCTTCACCCGCGTCCACTGCCTCACCGTAATCCAAAGGTTCATGTGCTTTTTCTTCTGGGGTTACCACATATGCCGGTTGAGTGGTTCTGAAGTGTATGTCGTCAACAATATTGGCAAATATCTCATTCCGCCGTAAGCTCGCCACGTCAATTTCAAAAAATTGTATACCATTTTCATGGCAAGTTTGTTTTAATTCAGGAACGGTAACATTTAAATACTCTTCAACATCTACTGGTTTCAAAAAGTCCCTGGGCTTTAGATTTACAGTGCTTTGAGTTGATCTTGAAGCTGCGTAGTCCGTTCGCTCGAAGATATTTTCATCAGATTCCCTAATAATAATTTCATGCTCAATTATCTTCGTAAGCGATTCGCCTCCACTTGAATCAGTTATAATGTACATAAGCTCAGGATAATTATCTGGCTGAAGTAGATTGATAAGCTCAGTGTTTGGTGGAAAACCATCAATGATCCATGCAGTTAAGTTCCCATTTGCTAGCAACTTATTTTCAAGCGGTATTAATTCATTTAAACATTTACTCATTACGTCAGGTGCTGCATCATAAGCAAACAGTTCATTTTCTTTTTCGGTAATTGCCTTCTTTACAAAATCAACAATGTAAGGACTTTTCTCTTTATCAATAACTTCATAAGTAAAAACATCCTTTTCGTGTAAATCCTCGGGTAAGCGGGCCACAATTAACGATTCATCATGAAGATATGCCAAACAATCCTCAGCTGTATCAATTTCAAACAATATTTTAAATTCGTTCAGTCTTTCGAGTGTACGCTCAGCTTGTATGATGTACTGAGACTTTCTTCGTATGGATGGTGATGGTAATGGGGTAACTTCCCAATCAATATATGATTCGAGTATTAGCAAACAATTACGCAATTCAATTAAGCTGTTTTTGATACACTCAACGAACGCTTTAGAGCGTTTGATCCTTTCGTCTTCTTGCATGAAATACGATTTTCTACGCGCGTTCTTCATGTTCTCTAATGCCTCTTTTAACGAATGCACCCGTGTTTCTTCCAGAATTGAAGTTACTTGCAATCTTTTATATTTCGCAAGCGCTGCATAAAAATCAATCAACTCAGCTCCAAGCACACGCTGAATACACTTTGCAATTGCGGTTTTACCACAGTCTCTAGGACCAGTAACACATATTTTTCGTATGGCAGCTGGCATTGGCGGTAATAGATAAGGTCTTGGATTAGCAAGAAAAGCATCGCAACGTTGCTGATTACTCAAGAAGAAAATTTTATTGAATAATTGCACAGCAAACTTAACGAGCCCTTGCTCCTGTCGTCCTTCTTTCATTGCAACCGGACATGAATATTTCCATTCGGACAAATCCCATTTGTAAAGTGGACCGACACATTTGCGTGATTTCAGTATGTCAAATGCTTCGTCTAATGGTACTTCATTTAACTGGTTAAGTGATTGTGGAGAGGGCAAATTATCTTCGCCAGGCTCATTAAATTCAACATCTGGACCAATAAACATTTGAGGCAAAACAACCGGCATTAACGGCAAAACTTTTAAACGCATACGTAGAACTTCAAATATTCGCGGTGGAGCCATACGGCCATCTAGCTTAATTATATCTTGCGGATTTTTGCATAATATGTTCTTCTCAATTACCAATTCCGATTCTTCAATATATCGCTGAAGTTGAGCGTGCACATGTCCTGGAAAATCACGCTGTACTCTTAGAACTTTTTGTTTTAAAGCTTCCTCTTCATCGTTATTCGGATACATTTCTGTTGGTGATGCGTACATATTGTATAAAGTGAAGAACGTACTGTCATGACGTTCACGCTGAATGTTCAATAGCTGTAAAGTTTTACTATCGTACCGATTATCCTGTCGAATGTTTATCAGTTCCTCATTGCTGCATTTCAAGTAAATAATCATATAATCATGATCGTTGCAGAGTTCAAATATAATTTCCATTTGATTCGTGTTCGTTATTGGTACTCTGTTCTGAAAACAAATCGGCGGCGGTGAATCTTTAACTGACGCAACTGAATGAATCGATGATTCCCTCATAACTTCTTCATCCTCACCCATCTTCTCCTCTTCGATTTCAAGCGAAGTACGTGAGACGTGCTTAACCGAATCGACTATTTCAATTGCGTTATCCACAAATTCTTCAAAAATTTCCTGTACTTCAAAAATAGCCGATTCGGACGAAACCGGATCCTCCACGAATAAATCATTTTGAATCAAAGGAAAACCGCATAATACAAACCCTCGATGTTTGATGTCTTCGCCTTGCAGACGTCTATCCAACAAACGCAAAATTACGTCGACGCTAATCGCACGACCGCACCTCAAGTTGAATTCGATGCAAAGTCCTGCACGACTTCCTGAGAGTATTTCTGCCAGAAGAAGCGTTTCAGGATCGATGTACACGCATCGCCAATAATCAGCCAATAACCTGCCAAGCCTATCCTCGCCCAACTCTGGTTTGCCCAGGATAAGAAAGCATGTTGGTTTCGTCTGCAAATACGCAATCTGCGCTTGTCGTGTTGTAAAATAGTCCACTTTTTGAGGCGGTGGATTTGGTAGAGATGTCGCTTCGGTTATTTCATTCGTTGAAACCTTACTCCCAATTGAACTGCACGAGTATTTATCATGAAGCACATGACTAACGCGATTCACTGCATCGTAATCTTCAGCGAATTCATAGTAAGAATTGACATATGGATACCACTTTGAGAGATAAGGTGGCAGATAATGGTCTTCATGCTCTTTGTACTCGAAACCACGGACAAATTTTAAACATGCGCGTTCCGCTAACACGTGCTGATTGCATTTGAATCTATAAAATTGATCATTTTCTGGGAGAAAATTATATGACATTGTACGGAGTAAAATGACGAATACAACAATAGGTATTGGTACATATAATAAATAACAGCCGGCTTTGAATTAGATATAACAAAACGTGGTTTAAAATGGGATACTTATTCTCATTTGGATCGATGGTGCAGAATGGAAAATTCTCGGCGGCCACGGCGCTCTTCGTCAGCACATTAAAGAAGGTTGATTTTCCAACATTGGGCACACCTACGATGCCCACGCGAAGATTTGTTCCGACGCGTCCGATTAATGGCTTTTTCTCCGGCTCGGCGACCTTCTTAGGCGGCATCCTGAAACACAAACGCAATTTGCTAGAGTGCGCACAAGATAAACATGCGCATGGAAGTACTTAAATCCGACATTTTTGCACCGTAATCATCATTGATTTTAGAAAATGTATTTTGCATATAAAATTTCTATAATTTAAGGAGTGCGCTAGATTGCCGCCTCTTGCGCATGCAAACGAAGCGAAATTATAGTTTTCCATAGCGACTCTCCGGACTGGCAAACTCAAGTTGCAATCGTATCAATAACTGATATTATTCCCTTTTGCCCCGTACGGTTTCGTTTTCATCGATTTTTTTACTTTGCAAAACACCAATAATTTGTCGTGGCTCTTATCCTCTTTTCGAACGCAACTAGGAGTGTGCATGCATCGCGCTGAAGCAGCGTATGCAAATTCGCATTGCTTCCAATAATAACAGACATTTGCAATGTGCAACTTAATTTCCGACAAATAGCAATTTTCAATCTTGATATCGCTGAATTCAGGAAAAATGCTCACATGCGGTGCCAGCTCACGGAATGCCCATTCCGTCCACCATTCGCTCAAAGGCAATGCGCAGGAATGCGCAAGGCGCGAGCATGCATTTCAAAAACGATGGCGATTTTGAAAATATCGCTTTAATAATAAAGTGCACGTCGTGCTCGCATTCGCCGTTTTATGCACGTATGCCAGAGCGGCAAGCCGACCCGCACTCTGCAATTTCGAAATGCGCCGTCCCTTTTGCCCACCAATGAGCATTAATGTAATTATCGCTAGTACTGCCGCGGGAATGCAACGACCGGCTTGTTACTCGCTTACATTCAGCAGAAATCAGCTCGTATTATGTAAATTTGGCCGGTGGCGTAAGCGATCTGCCCAGCGAAATGCGAAATTATTAGTAAATAATAGTTTTGAACTTTCTCAATTTAAATTGTACGCCGCGCGCGCACTTTGTAGAATTAGCTGTGTGATGTCGCCACCTATGCCATATGTTCATTTTCACTCAGTTGATCAGCTGTGTGCATGCACCAACGGGTGAAATATAATCGCCACGTTATTGTTATTAATCAATAACCATTACACATTAAATACCCAGGAAACTAATGTATCCTTTATGTAGATATCAGTAGCAGTATAACATCAAGAACTAACTCTGATTTGTGTGAAAGTACACCATTCCAGAGTATCTTTAAAATCTGCATATTGACACTGATAAAGCAGTCTCATGGCCCACTATATTATTATTATTTTGATAACAATTACGTACTATATACCCAAGAAGCTACAATATTCTTGAAGTGGTTATCAGGGGCAGATAGTATAGCTACAA
>JARJDV010010405.1:0-74956 GCA_030264675.1 Anaulacaspis nigra | reverse complement strand
TACAATAATATATTGTAATAAGAGTTGTTGTTAATGGCGATTTTCACTTATTAGTTTACTAGCTAATATGTATATATATATATATATATAGATTTATTATTAATAATGTATATATAATACATATTGTAATATTGATTCGATAAAAATTACCCTATCAGAAAAATTCCTAAAAAATAAACACGTAAATCCATAAAATGATATGTCAAACACCACTGACTACTGATTTGCCATGCAACAAACTCTTGCTTGCTAACGTTTGCAACTCTTATATTCCTCGTCTATCCCCTATCTATGACTCAAAAATTCAAGCACTTGCGCTTTCACTCCCTCCCTGTTGCTGCTTTCCTAAATTTCTATTCCTATTAATCTATCACACACTTCTTAACTACGTTTGCTTGTTCCACGTGACTCAAGTTGTAATACGACAATCAATAATAATTACAGACACACACAAAATAGAAACAACACACATACATTATGCAGTAGAATTAATAATTATGACACCCTACAACTATGTTCCTCTAGAGCTTTCTCAATGTAGTACATACTAATAAAAATAATTGCTTCACATCTTCACTCATTACTGACTATACCTTCCCTTCTTGCTCACCATTTAAAAATGTCTTATTTTGCACCCTGCATAAATATATTCGAGTTATGCATTTTCATTCATTCACTCATTGACAATTTGTACTTTAGGATGACTAATAATTTTGCGTATAATAATATAATAAACAACATTTCGCAATATGACTTTTTTTGCTTGCAACTTTTTAAATCTTTAAATTTCAAACTAGAATTTTGAACTCTTGTTAATTCCACAATTTTTTTACTTTAGGTATAATAATAATTCATATTTCTATTAGGTGTAAATATATTTTGATTTCTTTCTTTTTCTTTATCGATTAATTTGAAAACGTTTAAACTCTTTGTCATTAGTTGAATGAAGTCTATCTACTTCTTTCTCCTTTCCCCGTCCACACACACATTCTTTTTATTGCACGTCTCATTGTTCAAGTTCTTGTTATATTCGTCTACAATCTATCAAAGAGTAGTAGCGTAATATTATTAATCCGCAGACGAATTGCAATAATATCTAACACTTATATTCTCATCATAAGTATAATATTATATATATCATTATAATATTTATGAAAAAACACGTCAAAAATAGGGGGGCAATATTATTATTACATATTTTATTACAATGCGTGGCAAATATATGTGTACTTTTTCTCCCTCGTCAACTCTCCTATCAAGTTTATTATATATTTGTTTTATTGTTTTCCATTATGTATTTATGTTCAACTTGGTTTACTTATTACTCTCATCTCTTCGTAAATATAATATTTTAATCATCTATGAAGTATTTGTTGCATCGTTATTAGTTTATTCAAGCACACTACTAAACTCGGCGTTGTATTTTTTTGCTTGTAACGTTTTTTAAAACACTTTTAGATAATGTGTCGTGTATAGATAGATAAGGTAGATAAGGTATTTTTCTTAGATCGTAAACTTTTTCTTCTTTTGCTTGGTTTATAATTAAATGTTGTATATTATAATAATTATTAATAGAATAATATTATTATTTATTAGGTTTCGCTAACACGCAATGGTCGTTTCATAATGATTGTTTCGAGCTTGTATTAATTTCCTTCAATTTCGTGTAAATCAAAAAGCAAGAAAATTTGGAATGACAATACATATTGTATACTACACAACACTTCACTTTGCTAATTGCTATTTGTTTTTACGTTACGTTTTCTATTTTAATTCTTTAATCATCATTTTAACGCCTATGATATATTTGTTAGTTTAGGCAAGTTTAAGGGCATTTGCTTTACATCCGTCTCGTAAATTCAATACTCGACAGATTATTGCGATTTCTTGGTTGCAAGGATATTAATTATCATCATAATACGTGTGAAATACTGATTTGAAAATGCTTATTGCTAATTATACATCGTACATATCGAGTGGGTTTTTCAACTAATTAATTTTCATTTCATCATCGATTACTAATCCATTGCTTCGCATTGCAATTAATCAATTCAGGTAAATTCAATCAACGTTTCGTTTTCTGTTTATATACGATTAATATTCATGTGTATAATATATATATATATATATTTTTAGTGTGTGATTGATCAACAAACATTCATTATGATTATTTAGGTAATTTGTGTTTCGTTATGTTCTTCTCATCGTAATAAGAATATTTAATTTATTACTTTATAATAATATGGATCATCTTAAATAGTTTCTGTTCATTTCATTATTTTTGTAATCATCTCATTATTATTTAAATGGTGTATACATGGCGAAAATACGAGTATCTAAAAAACGGTTATTTAATATTATTTAATATTTTCATCAATTTTGCGTTTTTTGCCCACGTCAAATTTAATATTTTGCGAATGATTCTTCTCTTTCCTCTCTTCTCCTAGTAATAAATATTTTCACTTGATGCAAATTCCAATTACGATTGCTTTCATATTTGCCTTGCTCATTACTTTATTATTATGTATTATTACTTGCGTGTCGTCAAGATAACAAACACATCATTACATTGAATCCAGCAATTAAGACTGTTGTAGTAGGTGATTGTAAAATCATCAAAAATCTATCACATGTAAATTTATGATTATTACGAGCATTCCTATCAAATGCGTGAATGCTGTTGTATTTTTTTTCATTTTGACCAACGTGTCTCTGTGTGTGTGTGTTCTGCAAAATATTTCTCTTTGATTTTTTCATATTTTCCACACGGCGAGTACAACTGTAATTACAAACACAAACGCTACAATACTTTCGAATTTGTAATGTATACTAAACTAATTTTTTATAGAATTGATAAGTCTACAGTAACTATGCCATCAAATAGAAAATTCGTCAGCTTTCTTCATCTTCGCATTAAACTTCTACCATTAATATATAAGTGAGCAATTTGAATTTTTAGAAATACATTCCCTAACACAATGTACGCGCATTATTTTTACTTTTTTTGCTTCATTTTTTTAAATTTTTGGTTTGGTTTTGTGTATATGAAGATATTCCGTTCAATGAACAACATCGAAAAAACTCTTAGTAATTATGTATATACGAAATTGGTTACTTCAACAATATAGCTGTTGTTGTGAGTTTGTTTGTGTCTTCTTCAATTTCCATATTCTCTTTTTAATAGTATATAGTACTTTTGTTTTGTAAACGTTTGATACTTAAGTGCCTAATGTAAATTATTATGCATTGCCTCACTATTAGGTTTCATTATATTATATTTCATTACATTTTTTGTTGGTATTAAATTTAACTTGTTGTTAAATAATTTCGAAAATTAAAAAATGTTACGAATAACATATTGCCTTTCATATTTGCATCGTCCTGCATAAACGCTACCCGGAAAAATATTCTTCAACCGTAAATAATTGTAGAATATACAACATTGTATAAGATAGTATAGTAATAAAAGTAAATGTGTATAATGATAAAACAAAAAAATCGTGTCAAAAATAAGTCAGTTTGTAAATAGACATTATCTCCGTTCGATATATGTAGTAATATTTTAATAAGCATATCAGTATTATCAAATCTTGCTGCATATTTCGTCCTGCGAACTAATACGCCATGATTAACTGACAGTAAATAAATATGTACTTTAATTGTAAATAGTTTTCTTGTCGTCTTAGATACTTAGTCACTACTCTAATTTTTTTTTGTATTTTTTCAATGTTTTCTATTTGTATTTGCTTTTCATTTCACTTCATCAAGAGATAAAATTGACATCACAAGTAAATTTGTAAAGTTTGTTGTATTTGTATGTTTTACGCCCTAGTGTAATAAGAGGTACGGATATTAATTGTGTTAATACATCATCATTAAATGTAGTTTTCTTAATGAACCCCATCGCGCATCTCTCAGCCCCCATCCTGATATACTTTTTCTTCTTCTTCTTCATTATCCTGTTGCCTCTCATCTAATTCGCATCATCCGTATATACGTAATTTGTATATAATATAAATACATAAATATGTAATATATTTAAAAATATTTCTTGTATACCGCACGTAAAGATGTCTCGTTTGGAAATTGCGTATGCATGTGTTGTGTCCATCAATAAGTCGAAAAAGTTTTCAAAAGTCAAAAAAGCAATCATTTAAATATTTTGCTGTTCTATCTTTCATTTAGAATATTCTCACACATTATTCAAACGTTTTACTTGTTTGTTGAATACAATAATTGAGAGGGACGTGCGTTGTGCGGTACACAAAATAACAACAAGACTAAGGTCACAACTTATCCTGAAGATACTATTATCACAGGCGCGGTTCCCCGTGATTGCTTACACTCCTATCCTTTCTCCCCAATCCAATCCAATCCTAATCGGCATCTACGCGGTCCCCCTTTTCAATAAGACAATGATCTTTATGATATATCCTGATTAAGAGATTCGACTCGAAAATATCATGATCTTGATTGATTGGCATATTCATAAAATTGATTTTGGAAACAACAACTGAATCGTATCAATCAATAATGCGAATTGCAAGCAGTCACGGTGATATAAATATTTTTATATTATGTGTTTCTCTTTATGCTTTTTTAATCGTTAACAATTAATTATTAATTAGTTTCTCTCGTACTGCATTCACACACAATCATCGCTTACATTTATTCACGAAAAATCATTGGTAAACGTTTTCAATTTATACAGCGGCAAAAATTGTAATCTTCTCTCTACTACTATATCCATCCTGCTACGTTCTCCAATTGTTAATTATTAGGCTGATATTTCTATGTAATTAATGTATGTGTATATCGTCACCATCTTAGAGTTTATATCCTTAACGCCTAGGAATAGACAATATATGTTTATCTTTTCTCTTTTTTTCTATATAATATACGTGTATAGATGTGTAGATAAATAATCAAATAACATTATTAAAACTCTTAGTACCCTACAATTAAAAACAGCTACAGATGATGGCACAACGTATGTTATTCTTTTGTTTCGCAAAAATCCACTCTAATATATCATTCGCGTTATTACTTTATCAGAGATAATAATGAAGATTCTTAATCTTCCAATTTCGTATTGTGACTGTTTATTTGATATCTGCACTTTGCGTAGTTCTCCTTCATTATTATTCTTGTTTTTTTTTTCTTCGTAAAATGTGTAAATATGTTTTCTTTGTGTATATTATTATGTGATTTCACTTCATCGAAAATTGCGATATTTTCTCTTAACTTTATTATAAATATAGTACTATGTATTGTAAGGAAACGCTTAACCAACCTGAGTACGTATCATGAAAAACGTTGAATTTCGAATTTTGTAGAATTTTTATGTGTGTGTGTTACCACAACATCCCTTGCTTCCGTCTGCAGCACTCTCATCTTTGCAATCGTTTCGACTGCCTTGCACACGTAATGCACACGCAAATTTAATCAATTTGCATCTGTAACATGCAAGCTTCATGCATGCCTTAAAAATATATAGCTTATTATTGTAAAATGATTAAAACCATGTGTAAGGAAACGTCAAAAAAATAATTTGATCAGAATAAAAATTTAAAATAAATAATCACAAAAATCAACAACTTAATCTATGAAAAATACATCCTCAAGGACGCGAAGCGCGTCCACGCCGCCCTTCAAGCTTTTGTATTTAATTACTATACGTCTAAATAATAATTAATTTAACCATATATCTTTTGTATATATGTAAAAAGGAATGCTAATTGTATGTATTGTAATTCAACTATGCAGCAAATATTGCAACGCGCAACGAATCGATATAAACAATATTAGGCGTTATTTTTGTATACTCGCTTGTTTTTATCGTCGGTTTGTTGCTTGCAGAATAAACGTATAGCATTTGTATATAATAATAATATTTCAAGTGCTTGTAAGTATTAAGAATTATTGTTAAATGTATAATATCAAAAAGATTGTGCTTCTGCTCGGTTCAATAATGCAATATTCTTTCTTATGTCTGATTAATAAATTTGCTTGCTGATAAGAATTGATAAGTGTTTGTTCAGAATATCTCAACGTATTTTATCTATGCACAAGCAACACTTTTCTCGTGTGTTCCTGCAAATTTAACGTCAATTGGCACATAACATATCTTTCTCGTTCTACTTAGAGTAGCAACAGATTCATTAAATTATTTGCATATTATACCACATCTGTCTCTCTTCGATAATTGACAATTATAAATAAATAAAACAAATACACGAAACAAAACAATAAGAAATAATAGTTAGAAAGATAGGAACCTTAAATTTCATTTCATTATCATCCTAAAAGTTTGCAATTCTATTGCAATCTGCAATTAAAACTTGCAGTATAAATTTTGAAATTGTAGAATAATAAAATTATAAATTAATTAATAATAATAATAAAATCACTAGCGATAATAAACAAATCGTCAATAATCGTCAAATTGCATTTGTATCTTTGTTTTTTTTCGGTTTTTGTTGCCATTTAATGGCACTTTTTTTTTCATTCTTAGTAAATCCATAGCTAAATATACGTATAATATATTAATTTTGTTTCTTGTAAACTTTGGATAGCATAATGGCTTCTTAAATTGTTATTTTGTCAGTTGTTAGTCATTTGCTTTGCGTTTCAACTTTCAGTGATCACGATTTGTATTATTACATTATATTATTTATAGCTTTGAAAATTGTTGCTTGTATGTTCTGATGAGTAATTTCATACGCTCTCCATCATAAGTATTCTAATCGATTGATAAATTGAGTTTGTTTGTAAGAAAATAATAGCGTATAGTTTCCAATGTTCCAGTAAAATAATTAATTAATAACTGTAGTTGGTGCTATGCACAACATACTTTGAGCAATTTTGCTGCACAACTGGTTGGTTTGCAGAATCGCCTTTTCTATGATTAAATGTATAATATATATATCTATCTGAATTATTAGAACAAATCAACAACTAGAAAATAAAATCAGTTCTGTGTGAATAAATGTTAATTAAATCTATAAATATAAAAGAGATCAAAAATACTACTTGCCGTTGTTTGATTTGATTGTTGTTGCTAGCGTGGATGCGACGATCCGCATCAACGTCAAAGTGCGTGCAGCCGGCGAAATTTTAAATTTTGGTTGATTAGTTTGCCGTTCTGGCTTGCTTGCAGCTATCTTTTATTGCGTAATGTGGAGGCCGCTGGTTTAGAGAATATAGAGTGTATTAAGGACCAAGACGTGATGATTATTCTTGGCCAACGTAACAACATAGCCCTCGGACGTGATCTTCAATCCACAGCAACGTGACACCTTTAATCATGACCAACCCATAATGTTAGTAACATGGTCCCGCATGCAAACACAGAATAAATAATCGTTAGCTACTCACCTTGACGTATGGACATTCAAACTCAGAAATCAGATCTCCCTCACGGCCGAACACAGCCACATGGAACCGATTGCCATGCGAATCGCCAATGAGAACATCGCCTGCATCGGAAATATCAATACCATTTGGATAGCTGGTGATGTTATCCCAGCCGATACGTCGCATAAAATTGCCCTCTTCACTGAACACGACCACATTGTGACCTTTGAAGTCACAGACGTAGAATTCTTTGCCTAAAAGGGCACAAAACAAATAAATCAAAAATTTCATTCTAGTTTGAATTATCTTATACGTACCGTGTATTGCGATATCGGATGGTTCACGCATATAATCGCTGCAATCGAACCATCTGATCAAATCACCGTTTTCGGAGATGACAAAAACAGTAGGGCTGACACTGTCGACGGCAACAATTTCCCCGTTGGAAGTGACCGCCAAGCCGGCTACGATATCAATGTAACGAATGGCAATTTTCTTCAAGAAATGGCCATTCTTGGTAAAGATCTGCATACGGGAGCGCTCGTTGCCACGATCGCATACAACATATTTTCCACTGGAACGCATCACGGCAACTTTGCGCGGATACCACAATTGACCCTCGTCTTTTCCGGCCACTCCAAATTGGCACTTGAAACTGCCATTCTTATCGAAAACCTATCGAAATTGGTAATAATGTTATTAGTACATTAAAATATTCAGTTGCCACGAAAACATACCTGAATGCGATGATTATTAGTGTCAGCAACGACAATATCTTCCTCTAATCCAAGGCAAAAACCATGCGGAGAATTGAACTGGCCCTTGCTTGCGCCCAACTGGCCAAACTTGCATCTAATCTGCATGGGGCTAACTTTGCCTGCACGTGCCACGGGTGGTCCACCGCGACTGGCCTGGTGACCAAGACCATCCGGAATAATATCATCCGGCGTTGAGAGCAACGGAGAAGTCGATGATGACACCGGTGGAAATCCATTAAGTAGATTATTGGTAAGTGCTGGGGAGTTCGATCGAATCATCATACCACTGCCATTTGTCATGCTGTGATCGCCATTACTATATCCGCCTAGTTTGGCAAGAGATTGCAAATTTTTGAATGCGGTATCCGTAGTGAATAAATCACCAAGGAAAGGTTGGGTGGGCGAAGTGGTCGTATTGGCATTCTCAGCCAAGCTGGCCAACTGTGCGATGTTATACTCTGCAATGCTGTTGAACCCCTGTAAGGCCCCAGTGCTGATTTGCGGAATTGGTGGAGTAGTCGCAAGTGCCATATTCTGAATATTTGTATTCATATCGCCATCAAACGATGACTGCATAGAAGTCGGCAAAGATATGGGGCTGCTCGTAGTCTGCGATCCATCTGCCATAGAGCCGTTGACGGCCATAGGTGGCAAATTAACAGGCACCAACTGCTTGTCGACCGGCTTAATTGCTTCGGTTGGCTCCAGAGCGGTAGCAAAAGCTTCTGTGCGAAAACTGCCAAACAGCTTTTTCATAGTGCAATCAAATTCATTGATATCGCTGATAAACTCAAAGAAAAAGTTACATTCGGGCTTGATCGTGTTCTTGACTAACTTCAACAGTTGAGCACCCACGACGTTACGCAAGTACATAATTTCGGAAGCGGTGCCCACTTCCAAAACGCGACTTGCGTATTTGCAAGCGTCTTCCAAAAGGCCCGTATCACGTCCCACTTTTTGATTCATATCCATAATCTTCAGCTCACGTTCGCGGTACAACGTGTTCAGATGGCCAAGCGTTTCTTCGCAACATTTCTCCAAGATAGCTTTGTAACTCTGAAAAGTCTCATGAATGAGATCCTTAGCAGCAGATTTTTGATTAGCGAGCTCTTCCAATGCGTTATCGAGCTCGTTGGATGCCTTGTACATATCATCAACGCAAATCTTCGTATCTTTCAACATGCGCTGAAGCTCTTCGCGAACGCGTGGTTCAGATTCCAAAATCTGATCATACTTATGGCCATTCGCGCTGTTATGATCGATTTTTACGCACTCTGTGCATATCGGCATCTCACAGGTACTACAGTAGTAAATCAAATGTTCACCAATGTGCTTGTCACAGACAAGCGCCTTATGAATTGTGATCTTCTTGCCTTCCTTGCGCATCTCATCCAAAGAGATGACGGCGTGCGTCTCAAACAAGCGCATGAATCGGTGCGCTTTTTCGCAGTGGTTGCACAAGAGATTGTGGCACGTCGAGCAACGTGAAACGGCCATCTCCTTGGCAGTGCAGCTGGTGCACTGTAAGCTGGCCGAGTTGGTCACATCGGAGATGTTGGTGGTCATCACGTCCAGCGGCAATGAGGCCAACTTTTTAGTGCCCACCTATAAACCATGAACAACCAAGAAGTTCGAGAGAGATTTGTGCAATAAGATCTAGGATGGAGCCACAAATTGGAAACAAAGGTTCAGCCCATAAAGAGCCCCATTTAAATTTATATCCCAGGCAGAGGAGCGTGCGCCGCCACGACTACCGCCCCCTATTCGTTCAAGGTTTCCGTTAACGTGACGCGCTCGAGTGGCGGCGCACACAAGCAACCACCCCCGAGAAGACACGTGCAGAATTAGGTCATGACCCAATTCTGGCGCATAATTCCTCTCTGCATTGACCTAGATCTTTCAATGCTAACTCCCGCCGCCGCTGCTGCATACTACAACTACATAGGCATCTACAATATGAACTCACCTTAGTTTCCTGGTCGCAAATGGGGCAGAAAATAGTTGTAGTGGATGATCCGGCATCTCCGCTTTCGTCAATGAGTTTCTTGTCAAGGCAGTGTTCACAAAACACATGCAGGCAAGATAATAGTCTAGGAACAACCAATGGTCCTCTGAAATATTGATGAACACAAAATAGCATCAGTCAGATGGTGCTTGTGTTGAAAAATAAGCAGACTGACCTGCACAGACGGCAGCTATCTGGATCACCCAGCAAGGCATTCTCCAAAGGACTAGAGCTACCACTCTTTATGCCATCACCAAATATAGTCGCCGAAAGACTGTAATCCTCCTTGGTGTCAAACTCCTTGTCGCAGAAGTCCTGCTTCGCCTCGCAATCCATCACGACCCTTTCAGCACTCAATTTGACGAACTCGTTTTGCTCTTAAATGCCAAATGCTCGTAAATATATTTTTGTTGTACCGTTTCCCTCGCAACGAATCAAACAACTCCACACTCCGTTCGTATCAAGTAGGCCTATTTCACGCGACGCACAATTAGGAAACATTCATCTGTACAATATGAAAACAAGTAATCAGCGACAAACAGTAAAACACAAATGCGTGTGTGGCTTGCAAAAGCGTCGTATCGAAAAAAGCTAGGTTATAGCCTGTACTGCAAGTCGCCCCCGTGTTTCAATGCACCACCAGGAATGCCATTACGGCGTCGCCTTCGTACACGCACTATGTAATTGATATGAGAAATGCAATTGGTATCACACTCACCACTCTGCCATAACGAGCAAATTTATTGTAATAGCAAATGGCGCGTCCCACAGAGAGTCCGCGTTTGAGTGCTAGCTGATGGTGTACTTCACAAGCACTGTTGTCTCTTGGCCACTGAATTCGCGTGAACGCGAGCAAGCTCGGAAAAGCACGGCACACAAGGGCACAACCACAAAGACGCACCGTGGAAAACCGTGTGTCGCAGTGCCCCACGAAACAGTCAGATTATCTGCAGAGGGGAGCACTCAAGTGTGGATGAAGTAACACGTAATGCGTCAGTTTTGATGACACCCCCTCGCTGTCTGTGATCGTGAATTTATGTCAATGCAAGCATACCCGGCGGCGGCGGCCACTAATTGCATGGTTTCTTCATTGATAAGAATCGGTCGGCCTTGGGTATAACGTTAGCGTAAAACAAAAACGTTGCGGCGACTAGATTTGCAATGTCAGCCGCATTGCGGCTATTAAACCGCAACATGCTCTACGCTAAGTCTGCCCCGAGAATGCATGTATGAATATTGCATTCACGAATTTAGAATGTATCTGCTGCATACAGTACAGTTCCTCACATCCGCACGGATGAACATCATTAAAAATGTTACTACTGATGTAATAGCATTAAATCGTAAAATGCATTCACAATTCAGATGTAAAGCACGAATATGTAAAAGGCTCTTACCTTAATTCGTTGCGGCAACTATCCTGTTTTTCCTCCAGTACTTCTTCCGTCTGATGTAGTACAAACTAGCAGCAGCTGCACCGACGATTGATGTTACTAATTATTTCGTAATGTTACAGTATCCATGCCAATTTGTTATTGTTTTGCAATGTTCTAAGCCGTCTTTTAATTTTGAGCGGGTTGAAAAACAGGCAACCCCTTTCTCAATCAGACGCACATTATTCTGATACACTGCCTATTTACGATTTTTAGTTTGAATATAATCGCCAGAATTTTCAATAACTATTATATTAATAATTAGAAAATAAAATTGGTACCATATTCGTCTTATATTAAACTTACTTCGTGTCTTTATGTACAATAATGTTATTAATATAGAAACTAAAACATGAAAAATTAAATTTAGATCATCATATTATATCACTAGACTAGATTATTTTAAATCTAGTTATTAGTAAAATAATCAAAATTAGAAACTTCGTCAAAACTCACTTGGTTATTACCCTGACCTTGACCCATTTGTTGCCCCATTGGGGGTCGCGGTCCTCCTTGCTGCATATGCCCGCCCATTTGATTTAATTGCCCCATTATAGGAGGGCGATACTGCGGCTGCTGTTGCAACAGCGTTCTCAAACCCGGATTATTTGTTATTTGTACAGGACCTGGACGCATCATGCGTTGTTGTTGACCAGGCCCCACTTGGGGATTTCCTTGATTGCTCATTCTTTGTTGCTATAAAAAAACAATTTAGCACAACTTTAAACTGATATTATATTAATATCTGTTATAAAACCTACATCAAGCATCTTGTATTGCATTTCCTGTTGTTGTGCAAGTTGTAACGCCTCTTGCAACTGCTGAGTTTTCATGTGCGAAATGCGTTCCAATTGATTTTTGTATTGTTGTTCTTGCTGTTGAGCCACCTCAAGCGTTTGTTTGAGCTGATTTATCTTATCTAAATTAGCCTGTCGCTCAGCCTCTAATTGATTTGCAAACGGTTGGCCCTGCGGACGATTCGGTGCTCCCATCATGCCTCCAGGCGGGTTACCGCCAGCCATCGTTTGATTCGGTGGTGGCTGCTGTTGATTGGGCATCGGCATACGCATTCGTTGCTGTATTGGCCCGCCTGGCATATTTGGATTTATCATACCAGGACCTGGCATATTCGGAGCCTGCTGACTTGTAGATGTGACAACGTTTTGTGTTAGTTGGCCGCCTCCCATAGACATGGTATTTGCCTGAGACATCATCATGCCTTGCTGTGCTCCTGTTTGAGGAGTGGATGTATTGGGCATTTGATTCGGCGCTCCAAGTTGACCGGCCTGTGGGTTCATATTGGGTCCAGCCCCTTGGCGCATCATATGCGTCGATTTTTGCTGTTGAATAACTTTCCTCAGTCGGTCAACAAATGCCACTTGGTCATTCGGAATGAAGCCTAGATACGCGCGTTTTTCAGCAGTGTATAGTAGGATAAGAACTTTAATATCGCAAGTGGTGGGATTCGGTGCGCTTGTAAAATGAACGCAGCCAGCCTAAATGAACAGAATTAGACAATGCTATAAAAAACTACTAAACTTACGAATCCAGAGCTCATAACTTTTGTCAGTGAGTCCAACGAATCGCACGGTATTGGATGGAAGAATACCGATTTGGAATTTTTCAAATAAGCCCCGCCAATGTTGCCAATCAGTTGCTTAGGCATGAGTTGCATGATAAGTTTTAACGGCCACCCATCAGCCTTCAACTCGGGCTCGCCATCCTTAACGCTAGCAGATACTGAGCATTGGACTTGCTTGGTGACCTTTTGATTATCAGGCAATACTTTTGCTTTTTCAATCCATTCGAGAACGCCTTGCCATATTGTCTGTCTGCCAGTATTGTTCATCTGCATGTTAGGTCCAGGGCCTTGTTGGCCCTGCTGAGCGGCAATGGCCTGATTTGCTGCTTGCTGCTGATTAGCGTTTTGCTGTTGCATCTGCGCAGCGACGGACGAAACACTTACATTGCCAACATTCTGCTGAACATTTGGAGGCACGCCTTGATTCATTTGATTTACATTACCCATTGTTGTCTGGATATTCTGTTGCTGCTGCTGTTGCATGCTTTGTTGTTGCAAGTTCTGTTGCTGCATGTTTTGGAGATTCTGTTGTTGCTGTTGTACCATTTGTTGTTGCGCACTAGCCGCCGCACTCAACTGGCCTTGCGGTTGGTTCATCTGTGCTTGTTGTTGTTGTTGTGCCAATTGTTGCTGCTGATGCTGAGAAGTCAACAATGACATACGAATTTGTTGCTGCTGTTGTTGGGCGTTTTGTAACTGTTGCTGCTGTTGTTGTTGCGCGTTCATTTGTACAGTATTGTTTACTAGAATCGCAATAAGTTAATATACGTAATACACACCGTTTTCTCGGGATACATACACTGATTAAATTGGTTTACCGAATTCGGTAGCGAATTTGGTGGTGTCGTTAACTGCGCAATAAGCGCACTGCCTTGATTTGGATTATTTTGAGGATTGTTTTGCATGAATGTAGGCCTAGGCTGTTGTTGTGGTATTATCCACCTAGCTGGCGCGCGATTTCCCATTCCTATACCTATCGCCTGGTTATATCCAGGAGGTGCTTGCATAGGCTGATTTGAAAACTGCTGATTGGCCATCATGGCTGGACGTACTTGATTCACCATAATGTTCTGTTGCATGTTGATTGCTTGCGGATTATTTGGTCGGAAGACATTGTTAGGTCCAACTTGATTTGGTGGTGCATTAGGATTTGCACCCATCATATTTGGATTGACGCCTTGTTGCCCACCAGGTATTGGGCTATCGTTATTCGCAATAGGACTTGGCAATGATGTCATTTGAATTGGATTATTTGCAGCCATTTGATTTGGCGTTGCTGATGATGTGACTGGGCCACTTGGCGGAGTTAAAGGTCTCTCTTTGAGGGAAAATCCTTTTAAAAGCACCAAATGCCTAGGATCTTTAGCGTAATTCTTGGTTTGCGAAATAGATAAATCGCCACCAGCCTTTTCGAAGAGTTTGTATAGCGAGGGTATTTTACGTGGCGATATGATTGATAAATTGATCTCATTCTCTTGTAAAATGGTAGCAAGTTGTTCAGTTGTTTTTCCTGAATAGTTATACGACTCCATGACTGGCAGCAAGTACGGCGGAGAATGGCAAATTAAAATGCAATGTTTCTGTACGGTGTTACCACCATTTGCATTACGTTTGAGTGCAAGTTCTTCAAAACAATTTAATGCTGTAGCTAAGCCTTCAGCAATGTTGGCATGTGATTCAGATTTGCCCCCAATAAGTCTAAACAATTACATGAATTATATGAGTAAAACTAATGCAAGTTTGAGAATTTTAATAGAACTTACTCCAGTTTCTCCAGTAAACTGACAAATTTGCTGGGACTGGAGAATGGACCAAAAGCATCACTGCTTGGTTTAGGTAAACAATCTGCTGCATGGTATGTGACAATACCATATAAACAATTTGCATTCTCAGTCATGTAGTTTATCTCTTCTACGTTGCCTTGGCTGAAGTACCTGGTACAAAAAACGAAATCAAGAATGTGCATGGATAGATTGTTTTGTGTTAACCTTGGAAGAAATCAGAAGTGAAATTTGTCTCATAATACAGCAAGGTTACATCCCACAAAAAGATACCTCAAACCGCGTTCAAATATCCGTTCAGTGTTCATCACTAGGAGCCCAACGTGATTTAATAAAAAAACATTTAAGACTTACTCTAATGAAGGCATGATGTAGTTAGTTTTGAGGTCGTTGATATAAGCTCCATTTATAGCAGTTGCTTCAATCACGTAGACAATATCTGCCTGAAGCCCATGGTCAGCTGAACACACCACCATTATGATGCAGTACCACAATGCACCCTTACTAAATAACTTAACTTTCTCGTTATTTTGCACTTATTAAAAACACCGACTACATATACCCACAGACAGACAATTACTGACAATAACATTGAATTGAAGGTTATGTGCTGGCTTGCTTCAACGCCCTCTGCTCAAGTTTGCTCTGGTTCGCAAGTCACATTTGACAAGGTTCTATCTTAAGCCAGGACGTTGTCGTGATTTTTGCTTCACTTTTATTCCTGGAATATTATATAATTAAACCATAATGGCAGCGAAAGTAGGACCTCTTATGTCCAGTGAGTTGATCAACATAATTTGCTTTGATTCCTGCTTGATTTGTACCAAAAAATTACGTAACTATCTAACCTATTATTGATTACAGAACTTCTTACTGAAGCAAAGCCCAAATTTGCAACATTTTTAAAATATGCAAAAGTTGAATTGACACCTCCATCACCAGGCGATATTCCAGAAATTCGAAGTGCAATTGGTATGTAATGATGAATTTTACCACTCAGCTGATTATTACATAAACCATTTGTATCACCCATATAGGCAGAATCATCTCAGGTGCAAAAACAGGCAAATGGAAGCAACTTACTGTAAAGGAAGCTTGGCTCAATACCTTAGTCAGTGTGGAAGTTCTCTGTTGGTTCTATGTTGGTGAATGTATTGGTAAACGCCACATTGTTGGATACAATGTATAAACTATCATAGGCAATTATTATAATCCATCAATTATATGATAGAAATGTGTTTCATTAAATAGCTTCTACTAGTAAACAACCACATTTATGTTTGTTGTAACATCCGTTAGTTTATCTACTTTATTTTGAGAAGTACCAATTGGTATGGCATCTACATAAAAAGAATCAACATGATGTGCTGTCTATCTAGTCTGCAATAAATTTAAATTTGTTGTACATGCCCTAGTAGCATATGTAGGCCAAAATATGTTCAACATTTTCTAAATGACCCTATTATGCTTGGTTTAATTTCATTGTCTTCAGAATCTGATCAGAAATCAGCTTTGTTGCCTGGGGTGCATTTGGAATTAGGAATCTATCCATATCAGAAATGTTCAAAAATTCACCTTCTGGGTCACCATATTTAAACGTTATCAAATCAGGCATTCGTTTCCTTGCTGTGATTTTAACAATTGTGTTCAGTGGCCTTTTGGCCGTCACTTCCCCAGTATCACTTTGATCAGGAAGATAGCGAATTACAATTAAGTACGAATCCGTTAACAGCAGATGACTTTTATGCATTAAGCCGCTAACTTGAACTTCATTGCATGGAAAATGATGTAGTACGTCAGGCTCTTTAAGTAATCCTTCAACTGAGACAAGTTCTTTGACAAAATTTTCGTCCAAACACTGTAGAAAACAGAAAATGTTAATGACTAAGTTCGTACTTTTACAGTCGATAACTTACAGGATCAGCAGTCGCACTATCATCATGATCATCAATGCTAAAGACGGGAGCAACATTTCGATATCGTTTTCCGTTTCTATCATTCGTAGATACATGACGTTCTTGGACAGGTGAACCATTTGGATTCACAATATATTCGAACAACATATCTTTAACTTCCGCAGATTTCGATTTCATCGCTGCAGATATTTTTCCAAAAATATCTGAAGATTGTTTTACTGATGCAGACGGAGACTTCGTCATTTTCAACGCTAATAATCGTATCGTATTATTTTCAGTATCCTGCACTAACTAAATAAATAATAGCATACCCAATCGTGGCTTGCAAACAATGCAGTTATACGCATTGTGATCTTGAAGAAATTTCTCATAATCAATCGCATCGTGTAACGCAGCAAACCCTCCCGTTAAGACGGATACATATTTAGTATTTTTCTGTAGAAATGAAGCAACAACCATATTCGTGTACTGATCCTCTTCATTACGTCCTGAACCAAGAAAACACAAATGTTCTCCAGCTTTAAAGAGAAAATGAAGTAAGTAATTAGATCTTGTATTAATTCTGCAAAATGTTTACCAGCAGTGGAATTAACAGCTAAAGCTTGTCGTTGCGAACACAAGAGGCCTTGCACGGCAGTCTGAAAGGCACTGGGCTCTTGCAACATTAAATTGCAATCAAGGTGAAATGCAGTGGCCAAGTGGCCAGAATTGTACTGTTCAACAGGTCGGCAATCAACAAGAAAAAAGCGAATACCTTCGGGTAGAGATATTCCCATTTCTTGATTTGAGACATGTGCAATTAATTCATCAACTGAGATTGGTAAGCATAACACTTGTGAAATTGCCTGCTCCGGTTCTGGCGTGTGTCCGTTATACAATTGTTGCATTAAAACGTTGCGAAAACTTATTGGTGTTTTCATCGAGTAATACTGGGCTAATGAGCAGAAGTCTGCCACATCTTCAGCATCCAAGCTACTTGGCATACTTGAAATTAAACTAATGACTTTCTCTTTATTCTCATCCTTCATCGCCATTATCTGATCGCGTGCGTTAATTACCATAATCAGCGAAAGAAAGAATATTAAAAATGGGTCACTCTGTTGAAAATAATAATCCCACATTGTTATTGTAACATTCAGTGTGCAAGTGGCTGCAAACATTGACTGAAACCAAGTCAAACAATAGCAATCTGGTGTAATCTTCTTAGTGTCCAGAAATGAGCATAATTCTGGGTCATGATACTGAAGCAGTAGTCTTAAAACATGAAATGCATTACCATTCTTCTCTGTACCTTGTGGAATATATGTATCTCTGATGCCTTCAAATAAATTATACATAACTGATTTAGTTTCTCTTAGTGTAATTAAAGGTAAAAGTAGTTCTATCCATCCATTTTCCCTAGCATATTGAAAGTGTCTGCTCTTGCAATAAAATGTTATAATACTTTCAATTTCTGATGTTATTGATGGTTTCTCATCTTCATCATTTCCAAGTTTCTCCACAAACTTGGTGCAATCACTGTGTAACACAGACTGATTTGGAAGGTCATAAATTTCATTAAACTGTTCAATTTGATTGCCTTTGTCTGCAACATCAAGGCATATCTGCAAGTCAAATCAGTAATGTTTACAATGACCACTAAGTGATTATTTCTCAATTACCTGCCAGACTTCAGAACGAAGTCGTTCGGGTAATGGCCTACCCCTTGCTATATAATATATATCTGCTGTGGTACAGCCTTCCAAAAGAGCACCCTCCAAATATTGCACCCTACAAAATACATTGAGCAATAAGTGCTTTGAAATACATGCAATTAATGCCATACCATTTGATGTCGTCTTCTAGCATCGACATTTTGCATAATTACTCTGACTCAATACTTATCACTATTATCACTTGCACTACTAAATAACAATGAATGTTAGATATTATTTACTTTTACTCATTGGTAAGTAAACGTGTCAATACGTATTCTTATCTTGCACTAAACATATGTCGAATAGTTAGAAATGGGCACGGAAGAGGGCGCATCGAGTACCACGAGTACTATTTAAATTTTTTGAAAATAATTAGCTCAAAAATTATTGAAACACTATTCATTTAATAAAAACCCTCGCGAAACTGAATTAAATATGAAAACATGAGCTCAGAGTCGTGACCTACATTACTGTTTATTTAGCCTTGATTAGTGACTAAATTTCTTTTTTATGTAGGTGCGCAATTGCCATGCATTTCAATAACAAATAATATACAATAATAAGCAAAGAATATATGCAAGTAAACCGGAAGCGTTAGAATATAACATGAATAATATTTGCCGCTTTGTCGCTTAATGTAATTTAAAGCATTATCACCATTGCGCATTTGTGTTGACTTCCTCTTTTATTTACCGATGAGTGCGCCGAGATCTTTACCCAAACTAACCGACGATGTCCATAACAAAAAGTTGCAAGACTAGTTTATGGCGGCATTGTCATTGTCGTTTAGTTAAGTGATAGTGCAATAAACGCACTCGCGTGCTTACCAAGTGCCGTTAAACATGACTATCTTAAGATTGATTAATTTAATCAGTAAATTATGCTATTATCTAATTTTATTTGGTAACGTGTTGTGTGTAGTCGCCAGCATCAATTATGCGCACTCTCCGCATATCATTTTTATTATGGCTGATGACCTGGTAATTTATTTATAAGAAAACCAGTTTTTTTCTAATTGTTATTGACGCCGTAATTTCTATTACAGGGCTGGAACGATGTTGGATTTCACGGCTCTAATCAAATTCCAACACCCAACATTGACGCGCTCGCATATTCAGGTCTTATATTAAACAACTATTACGTCAACCCAATTTGTACACCTTCAAGGAGCGCACTGATGACTGGCAAGTATCCAATTCACACTGGCATGCAACACGGAGTCTTATATGGTGCTGAACCGAGAGGACTTCCGTTAACCGAAAGCATACTACCGGAATATCTCAAGCAACTTGGATACGTAAACCGAATCGTGGGCAAATGGCATCTCGGATCGTATAAAAAAGAATACACACCAACTCAACGTGGCTTCCTCTCGCATCTAGGATGCTGGACTGGACATTTAGATTACAATGACCATACTGCCATGGAAAGTCCTGGATGGGGATTAGACATGCGCAGAAATTTAAATGTCGAGTATGATGCGCATGGAAAATACGTGACTGATTTGTATACAAACGAAGCAGTGCGTCTGATTAACGGTCATAACACATCCCATCCGCTATTTCTTTACTTGGCACATAATGCGGTACATTCTGGTAACCCTTACAATCCTTTAGCCGCACCAGATGACCGTGTCGCACAATTCGGAAATATCACGAATTACAACAGACGTAGATTTGCAGGGGTGTTGAGCAAATTAGACGAGTCGGTTGGGCGTGTAGTTAATGCATTGGCAAGTCGGAAAATGCTTAAGAATAGTGTGATTGTTTTCACGACTGATAATGGCGGTCCTGCGAATGGATTCAATTTAAATGCGGCATCCAACTGGCCATTACGTGGTGTTAAGAATACCCTTTGGGAAGGGGGAGTGCGTGGTGCAGCATTATTATGGAGTCCTCTGCTTAATAAGCCCAAAAGGGTCGCAACGCAAATGATGCATATTGTTGACTGGTTACCGACTTTACTTCATGTGGCAGCTGTACCTCAAAGTGATGCTAGCAAAGCGTATGTTTAATACTTCAACTAGACTTATTCACTTATTCATCACCGCAATTTTAGAATGACTAGAGATATTCAGAATGATGGTTTAGATCTTTGGGACGAGTTATCAAACGATACACCATCAAAACGAGAAACGATTCTTCATAATATCGATGATATTTTCGGTAGTGCGAGTGTCACTTCCGGTCAATGGAAGTTAATCAAAGGTGAGGTATAAAATCGTTCATGTTTACATGAAATTCTAACATTATCAAGATGGTTAGGTACAAATTATAAAGGGGCTTGGGATCATTGGTACGGACCATCAGGGGAAGACGGAGTTTATGATCCACACTTGGTTCTTGAAAGTTTCGCTGGTCGCGCGATTAATGAAATACCAGAAATGGCACCCAGTTTGCAGGATATTAAACAAATGCGTACAGCGGCAAAAGTGGATTGCGGGGATGCAAAGCAAATTGATTGCAAGCCATTACATGAATCATGCCTATTCAATATACACACAGATCCTTGTGAGCGACGTAATCTTCGATCAGCGTAAGATAAGCATTAACGCTGAAATGGAATTTTATTTGAATTGTACATTATTGCAGGTATCCAAACATTTTGAAGCATCTTGAGGAGACGTTAGCTGCCTTTAATGCGACGGTAGTACCGCCAGGAAACAAGCCATTGGATCTCCGGGGTAATCCAAAGTATTGGAATTTTGTGTGGACCAATTTTGGCGATTATGAATAGTGTGAGCAACAACTCAGTTTGTTAGCTTTGCGGCATTAGGATTGCAACTGAAAGATTTTCGTTGTTAAACCTCAAACATTTGTATAAATAATAAATAAATAAATAATCGTATATTTTAAATTTAATATTTGTTGACTCGATTCCTTATACACCTGCATGTTTCCTCGTTAAAGTACGATCCAGTCGTACACGACTTCACCTTGTTGCATTTGCATTGACAGCTTTTTTCGTCGAGGTATTGCCTTGGTCCGCAGACGGTCTGGAACATCACACGATTAAAATACTGCATGGCGTATTAACTATTTAGCAGTGTTTACATTTCTGCATTTACATCTGCAAAACTTGTGATCGTATTCCTCCCATGGATTACAATCAGTTGCGCGTTGTGGGCAATCGCATCTGCAACTTTTATGCTCCTCAACCTCTTCCGAACTGCATGTAACTACATTGTTCTTGTACTTCAGCACATAGATCTTCTTTTTGACTGTGTGGTTTGCCACGCATCGTTCTACGCGGCAGGTTCCATCGCAACGGTTTACCAAAACGGCATTTGGTTGCAACTACAACAAATTATTGCCATGCCAAATTGAATTAACGTATCAATATCACTTACAAATGAACTATCATTAACTTGCAGATGAATTATCGTCTCGCGAGGTCTGCATTCGAGATCGGCAGAATTTTTACGAAACGAATTTTTCGCTGCTGCACAATCATCGTCGTGTACAGCGACATTCATTGTGGGACCACGCAGTAAATGAATGTTTGGATACGTTCCACGATTCAAGTTTAACAGCGTTTTCTTCGAATGTTTGCGGTGTTTTGCTTCGAATACATGACCCGCACTCGCACCCGCATTCATTGAGACGACCAAGAGCAGAACGATGCACATGTGAGTTATCTTCATGTTAAGTTATAATTGATGTGAAATTGCAAATTAGTTACATGCGTCGCGCACTCGTACAATAACCGCGGCGTACTGACCGCAGCGCGAATCGAACTTAATCTTATGCATCAACAGTCTGCGGTGAAAAAAGTGCCAAGACTGAGTATCAAATAAGAATGCTATGCAGGAGACGTCATCAAATGTTTATTTTCTCTAGCATGATGTCACTAATGGAATTTTAGTTACATATGCTTATCTATTTCATCTGAATCATAACAATTCAATTTTGTTAACATTTTTCTCGGGCGCCTCAATCATATGGGTTTTACTTAACGTACTTTAAATCACGATATTTATATACGTCAATTGCCTTCCTGTGCGCGCAAAGTATGCGCGCCGTATAAAAATTTCGTTTATTTATTCTTTCAGCAATTTTGCAAGCGATTTCTGAGAACTTTCTGAGTATCCTGCACGCGAACGCGCGTTGTTGGGCGGCTGTTGTGTGTCAGCAAGGTGCGCACGGTGTTCGCGCCTCAGTGTTGAAATAAATACCATTCCTGTTTTGATTCCAGGCGGGTGCGATGTTTATTTTACAAGTACGTCTCACGTACTTTACACGGTTAGATAAATTGCCAACCGTCTCATGCGCTTTTCCAATGAGGAGGCGCCCGTTCGCCTATTTAATATTTGTACCTATATTTTCGAAATAGAAATGAGATTTTCTTCCCGCTGGAAGTGGCAAGTAACCGCATCTGGCGGTTGGAATGTACGCCAAGGGCGCTGTGAGCGCGATTTATCGATTTTGGGGGAGTTGTTTCCCCCCTGCTGATACACCCTTAGCTTACATTACGTGCGCATTACTCATCAAGGCTACAGTGCCTTTCTGCAATTCGTTAACTAAATACAAAAGAACAACAACAACAACAATCGCCAAAATGTCCATCGGATAGTAGTGACTTTGCGCTCGAAAGAAGCGGCTGCAAAATTATAAAATGGCATTCTCCAATCCCGTTCTGCGATCGCCGACAGTCCTTGAGCAATTGCTCGAGGAGATTAACTTTCAGCGCACGAAAGAGATGCGCCAACTCCTCAAGGATGGTATGAGAATTTCGATTCAATTGGGTATTATAGTATTGGGAAGTTGTATTGTGAATTTTTCAGACTCTGGTTTTGTAATGCTTCAAGGAACCACATACTGGACGGATTTGTTTGTGCGCCACTTTCTCTTCCAGAACGACGCGACGATCGATTGCGACGATCTCTTGTTCTTTGTGCGCAAGAAGCACGTCAAAGGCTCACCGCGCTACCTGCCGAAATTCGAGACTGAGGTGGATGTCTTTCGCAAGGATAGCCGAAAACTGCCCATTGGCGATCCTGACATCGATTGGGAGGAGACGGTCTACTTGAATCTAATCATTCATCAATTTGAGTACACTCTAACTCTGGCCATTTGCACGCGTACGTCTCCGAAGGAACTTCAAGTGCTCAAGAGACATTCGCAAAAGGTGTACGCATCCCCAAGTCGTCGACGCATGGACACCAAGGGCGAAGTTGAGGAGATTACGTATCCTCATATTTGCTTTATGGTCGACAATTTTGACGAAGTCTTCCAGGACATACTCGTTCGTGATGGGGAGATGGTTTGCGTTGAATTGGTTGCTTCTGATAGATCAGGTTCCATCCAAGGTGTGATTTTCCTTGGTTCGATTCGATATGACGCCCTTAAAAAAGTCTACGATGCTCGTGTATGTCCCCAATGTAAATTTGGTGTTATTACATTGATTAATGAAATATTTTATTACAGCAATCGAGTCTCAGTACGAAAATGGCACAACGAATGACGTTTGGACTGTTTAATACATCGAGCGCGCAACGTTGCGAATTCGTAAGAATGAAAGGTCCTCAAAGTAAAGGTCACGCTGAAATGGCAGTCACCAAACCGAAAGGTTCTGGCGTTGAGACGCCGACAAGCGAGCCGGGATTTTGTGCCACTGATATGTGGGACTCTGACTGGGAAGAAGACCCTGAGGAAATGTACACTTACAGACAACAGAGACGTTTAAGCGATCCAAGTGCGAATATCAATAATTTCGTGCGTGGTGGATGGAAAACTAAACTTGACGTCAAATCGCGTTCCGAATGCGAAGGTTTAGATTCGATGGATAATGGTTTAAGCGAGATTGAAGCTGGAGATCTACGCGATGGTAACTATTTCATTAATAATTTCAACTACACGTTTTGCTTAACAAAACAAATACTTACACGCAGATGACTAAAGAAAAAACGATTAAAAGCGGAAGCAGGACTAGAGCTGTTTGAATAGATTTGCTTGAAAAACTTGAATAAGAAAAGACACGCCGCATGCAAATTCATATAATTAACAATAAACAATAATTAATGTGATTTGTGTGTCTGTTGTAGAGAATGTCTCTGGTCCTGCTTCGTGCCCGAAAGAATTCTGCGGATGCTTTCAACGAAGACGTGCACGTCGCGAATCGATCGCTCTTTCGGAAATTTACACTGGCAGTGCACATGCTTGTCGATCGCCGGAAAAATGCGCCAAGCGCTCGCCAATCGGACCGGTCGACAGCAACTGCATGTGTAATCCACCGAAATTGAGCAATATCCTTAACGGCTCCGACTACGAGATCGGCAAGGATAAGAAAAAGTTTAAAGTGAAACCAGTGCGTGCCAAAGCGTCACCGAAGAAGAAGCTCACTGAATTCGAATTTGCGGATGACGCATTAGCGCAGGATGATCGAATGAGTAAAGAGACTAGTCTGACTGAGAATCCGTACCTGACAGTTCGCGGTCGCGAGGAGTTTCCCGACTGCGTGCACGAAGTGGCTGAAAGTGAAGCGAATAATAGTATTAATCGCAATAATAGCAATCGGCATGTGGGCGCTATCAATGCGAATGTGAATGCGAACGTGTGCAATAATCAACAACCGCCCGCTGCTGATTGTTTGCTCATCGATGGCAATTCGAATAAATTGCCCGATTGCGCGACTAATCACAGTACGCCAAGTAAAGTCTATGGATTTTGTACGTTGCCAAAGCGAAAGCGAAATTCAATTAAGCGCATTACAGGACCACCAAAACGTATTACTCCTGATGGCACTTTTATTTATTATTGGTGTGACATGCCAAAACGCACTAATAATGGTATTTTATAATCATTTCCATCAATTTAATAACGGTATGCAAATTTCAATCAATAATTTCTCATTTCAGAATTGGACGATGGTGCTTATAATCCATTATGGACAATGAGGGGATTCACTCAAACTTTTCACTTTTGGAAGGAGAATAAGAGAGCTCAATCAGTCCCATTGAATGCGTTCCTTACGTATGTTACTTTACCGTGGTGGAGTATTGCCAAAGGTAATAGTAAACTATTGAAAGAAATAGAAAACTTGATCGATCAAACTTTCAGATATTTTGGATCATCGTGAAGAACCGATTTTGACTTTCTAGTGATTCTACAGACAATTTTCAAACGAAGACGTTCCCGAACATAACAAAAAAAAATTATATTTTTATTATGCACAATTCATAAATGTGATTTGGTAATAAACGTAAACAACCAAAAAAAATGTATTGTATGATACGCATTCGTCGATCTTTTATAAATTTACTTAGTTAAGTGACTCAGTTTTGTAATAAATAAATTACATGTTAACTCATTTCAAATACGTGTACATTTTTCATAATTCCGTTTCTCGGAAAAATCAACTTTATCCGCATTGTTGGAAAACACCTACAATATTTCATTTTTGTCTCGTCCATTTTTCCGTATTATGATGGTTGCAATAATAGGTAAGAGTGGCAGCACAAAAAATATTTCTCTTTCGTTTTGCAGCTGGCAAACGCGAGTAAAAAGAAAATAATCAGCGCTGCAAACAAGTCATGCGAATATTGTACTGTCGAGTGAACTAAAGAAGACCTGTATTAAAAAAAATGAATAAAAGCGTAGAGTAAAAATTACAATGCGTCTGAATATTTCAAACTGTGAGATACACTAATTAATTTTAATTCTTGCGCTCAACTGAGTCCGCTGGAAACTATGTAGTGTAACATGAAAATGTGTATTTTTCTTCTTGAAAACACTCGGTTAACTCTTATTTGCCATTGAGAATCAGGTGTTTTCACGGAAAATATTTTGTACTCGAGAAAGAACTCTTTGAAAAGAAGCTAAATTGAAAAAAATATCCCAATGACGAGAAGAGATTAACTGAAATGAAAAAATTATAAAAGAACTAAAAACACGTGAGTGTAAATGAAATAGATCAAAGTGTAGTCGAGAAATGGGGAAAAAAGAAGAATGAATAGAAAAACACAGTCGGAAACGCGAGTAAGTATAATGAGGTTGATATATTTGTTCTGTTTTGTTGAATAATTACGAGTCAACTTGTTGACTACCTTATGGCGAGGGTGATGATTTATGCGCGACATTTAATTAAGCGGCACTGAATTAAAATGAGGTGTATCGATTTCGCAATTAACCTTTAATGAATTTCTATACGCCATTGCTCCGCGCACCGAAACTCAATAGACGATGGAACGAAAGAAAATCAAAAACACAATCATCATTTCGGACATGGAGAATATTGTTTTATACGTGTGTACTCGTACGTCATTCCCGCATGAGCGATGTGTGCACGCAGAGGGCCATTATATTAGTAAGTTTATTATCTTCACATATCACCGAAGCGCACAAGAGAGCTGGACACGTATAGCGCGGACGAAGCAAGGATAATTAAAACTCGCACACACGACTATCCAATCCAATTCACTGTGTCTCTTCAGCGAAGAACTGCTCTTCTACGTCTTGTTCTTCTTCTTATACGACTGCCTCCTCTCCGGGCGAACCGCTTTATTGCCCAGCTTTATTTCCTTTCATAACGTGCGCACCGAGATCTCGACGCGTTATTACATTAATAATTACGAGGCGCGCGTTCGCATTCTTTTCGTCTTTTCATGGGAATATTGCGAACCAATCTCGTCCGCGTCGCTTGCCGCAACAATTATAATGTTCGGAAGATGCTCACTTGTAAGAAGTGCTATCCAAATAGATAATCTATACATGTTCAAGCAAAGACAGTCAATCCACTTTTATCTGATAAAATGGAGCAGATTTAAATGCTATTTCTAGCAATATTTCAATTCAAATTGTATGCTTTTACGCACGTAAGGAATTGCAAGGTAATGATTGGATATATTTCCAGATATCTCGTAAAGTACATATAAGAGATATCGTCATGGTTTTTTCGCCAATTTAAAGATTATGAGATTCTTTATAAGTTATTATGTTGGGGTTAAATTTTGATGAACGGGATAAAAAATATTAGCGTCTAAAATTTACATTTCTTAAAAAATGTCGTATACGTTTTTTTGAAAATATAAGTAAAGTAAGGAAGGTATTTAAATAATTTTCTTCCTAATAAACCTATGTTAAATTACTTATAACTTTTTTTTAGAACATTCATAATTGTTGTTATTAATTTACAGCGAAAGTATGTCAATTCAAATTGTATGCTTTTAGGCACGTAAGGAATTGCAAGGATAATGATTGGATATATTTCCAGATATCTCGTAAAGTATAAAAGATATCGTCATGATTTTTTCGCCAATTTAAAGATTATTAGATTCTTTATAAGTTATTATATTGGTTTAAATTTTGATGAACGGGATAAACGTAATTAGCGTCTAAAATTTACATTTCTTAAAAAATTACCTCTAGGTTTCTTGAAAATTTAAACAAATTAAGGAAAATATTTAAATATTTATTTTCCTAATAAATCTATGTTAAATAACTTATAACTTTTTTAGAATATTTGAAATTGTTGTTGTTAATTATACAGCGAATACAGCGAAAGTATTTCAATTTAAATTGTATGCTTTTAGGCACGTAAGGAATTGCAAGGATAATGATTGGATATATTTCCAGATATCTCGTAAAGTATAAAAGATATCGTCATGATTTCTACATCAATTTAATGATTATGAGATTGTTTATAATTTAGTATGTTGGGTTAAAATTTTGAAGAACGCGCTAAAAGTTATTAGCGTCAAAAATTTACATTTCTTAAATAATTACCTTTAGGTTTTTTTGAAAATTTAAACAATTGAAGGAAGATAATTAAATATTTTTTTCTAATAAACCTATGTTAAATGAGTAATAACTTTTTTGGAAAATTCGAAATTGTTGTTGTCATTTTACGGCGAAAGTAAGGGTGGAATTGATGCTACAAATTCGTTGGATTGAAAACGCGGAAAAATCGAATACAAATATTTTTCGTTGAACGAAAGCAAGCGCAGGGCTTTTAATATGAAATAATAAAGGAGATATTTTTAGAGTTTTGTGACTAACTGACGTCTTTCTAATTCAATGGGAAGAGAGAACACAGCAGAGTGCACAGGTCGTAGGCCGATTGTGGTTGCATTGCCAGATGATAGCGGATGAATTGCATGCCGCCACCGCCGCCGCCAGCATCGCCGGCAGGCGATATCAAAGCGAAGCAGCAGCGGGCGGTAGGGCATCAAAGCCATCATCGCTTGCGCGCTTATTTGCTTTTGTGTGTTTGCGCGCACGCGACCAGAAACCAATCCGAAGTAATGCAAAGCATCCCAAGACTTGCACTCACACTTTTGTGAATCAGGCTTGAATTAATTCGTTTTCCAATTCTGTCTCGAACTGATATTTGCATTAGGCTTTAACACTTTCCCCTTAAGGACTTTGCGGCTCCTGCCATTATCCGACTTTAAACAATTACGCAAGATGTATCATAAAATAAAACCATGAAAATAAATCGTGATAAATCATGTAGGTATAGTGCGATAATTAATCGATATCCAAACTGCCACAATGGATTCGCAAAAATATTTATCTTGGAGCGCAATTAATGAAGCTTGCATTTGTTCGCGTCCTTCACTCCTGCCATTTGTGCTGACGTATCACGGGCGAAAGTACCGAACTTAATTCATTTTCGTTTCTCTTCTAATTTCGATTGGTCTTTTTGTTCGGCGCGTTCATCAATCAGCCGACGTTGCGGATGGCCATTGATAATTCGGCGCGTTGTAAAAATGTAGCCGAAGAAGAAAGCACAAGAAGCAGAGTTGTCATGCGTTTATTTTTCGTTCAAGCACGCTGCGTTCATTTGCTTGAAGCGGGCGACCTGGAATAGTTGGTTGTTTCTTTGAGGGCGCGCGCGTACGCCATTTGTCTGCCGAGGCGATGCGTGCTCCAGTGGACCGTGAAACAAGTTTGCCGGAGAATGCGCATCGATATATTCGAGCTGCTCTCATCTCATCTCTTCTCTTCTCTTCGGCGATGCGCCCGAAGTACGTGTGAAAAGGCATGCGATGAAAATATTGACGCTCTATGAATTTCTCCCGTCCAAAACGTATACAATTCCCCGCATTGTGTGCGCACCTCCTTCGTCCTTCGTCCTCCAGCCGGTTTACGATCTAAAAAGCCACAATTGATTGCGACACATTCGCAACCAAAAAGCGATACAGAAATCTTATCCGGATATGGAATCTACACACACTCAAATTGAGCGATAGATAAATAATGTGTTTGTGGCGTTTTGTCATCGTAAATTTCACGAATGCGTATTGAGTAAATATTTGAATAGCACGTATAAATTAAATTTTAATCTGTGATTTTACGAAGCGAAATACTTAAACTCCTTGTACGAATTACGTCCTAACTGGTTTCGGAAACCTATTAGTGGAAAAATAAACGGCCGTTAAAATTTTACCTTTTGAGCAATTAAACTTTGCGCTTTAAAAATGTAAAATATGAACATAAGCGAGACGATAAAAAGGGCGGACGGAAGCGGGCGAAAGCACAAATTATAACGCGAATGAGTCGAAGTGTCGCAAGAAAATCGTAACACGTAAATTTTTATTTCGCGCTTGTATATTATCGCGAACAGTTAAACCCTTACGCCTTTTGTGATTTTACAGCTAGCTTTCGAAATGATTTATTAACAGATGCAGTCGCGTAATTTGCATAAACTGCTGCTGGTGGACTGCGGAGGAAAAAAGCACGCGGCGAGCGGCAATGGTGTACGAAAAATTAGTCCAACAAGTGTGCTGCTTGCCTTGCGAGCGCGTTGCAGGTCTCTTGCGTTTGGCAGAATTCGTGTTGTGAGGCGGCGGCGCGCATGATGAACGTTCCGTTCGCATCTGCATCGTGTGTCGGTCGGCGTTGAATTCACCTGTTAAATTAGCTGGCGCAGCGCTCGAATGCAATTCGCCGAGGACGCATTGAATTAATTATACGATCAGGGATATAAACTAATTACACCCACACCGTACGCTCGCGCCCTCGCCCAACCTAAAATAGACGGTGGCGGTGCGCGCGCGATCATTTGCATTTGCGTTCACACTCGCAACTTTCCTCCGCCGCGTTTAATCAATGATAACGCGCGCGCTCGCTCCGAGTGTGTGCTATTTGCTGTTTGATGTGCGACTAATTGAACTCAATTGTGTTTCGACAAAGTTAGAACTGCTGTTTTCACAATTCCAACACTAATTCATGTTCAAGTGTTACACCTAGATAAACCAATCAATCGACTAAATGTTCACGCCGTTTTCCCGACTTTTTCCACGCTGCTCTTGAATGAATGAGTCAATGAAATCAATCATTTACACCTTGTGTTGTTGAAGGTGACTTTCTACCTCTTCATAGTTTGCTGCATGACGAGAACACGACTTGTGTTTTAAGGTTGACTTTCAAGATTGAGTGAGTGATCGATGAGCGCGCTCAGAATTTTTGCATTTTCAGATTTTCAAGACGCCGCACGTCCTCCCGAATTGTATTAAAATGTTTCGAAAATGGATTACACTTTATAGGTCATGGTTGGCATTCACCAAAAGCCTGTAACGCGTTCGCGTCCTGCCGAGCATTTTCCATTTCGGCTTCCGTTTTTCACATTTCGCACTTGTGTATCTGCACGTAGAGTGGTAAAAGTGTGCGCGCACGCGGAAAAGATTGACAGTTATGATCATTTTTGCAGGTAGGTAGGTATCTGTCTGAAATTGTTGTAGCTTTTGCATTTGCATTTCAATTGCGATGAACGATTCGAGTCGACACGTTAACACGTCCTATGATGACTTGAATCTGCATTTATCACTTGCACGCACCGCAACAATTCTTAAGATTTCATTCGCAGCCTATTCTTGTATTTTGAATAAACGTTTTACGCTATTTTCCATGACGAACTGACGTTGCGTACTTAATATTACGCGTATTTGCAGCAACATTAAAATTCCGCGCTGACGATTGCACAAATTATTTTGCTCGTTTCGTAGCGTTCATGAGTTGCATAAAACTTGGCGTAATTAAAACGAAAATACCTATCAAACTATTGTTATTGGCGTCGTAATTTTTTTAATTGACGCAACAATATTTCGCATAAAATTATTTTTAGAAATAAATACTTACATTTATGAAATCTTAACCTTTGCTTGTACTGAGTTATACCTAAAACAAATAAAAAACAAATTACTAAAATACCTTTTTTTAAGTTTAGCAAAAATTCGCCTGAGGATCATGATAGTCATAAAATTTTAGTTTAAGCAAAGTTGAACCGCGTCAAAGCAGAAGAAGAGAGGATGAACAAACCAGCTGAGGTTTCCCACAGTCCATCACATTACTTTTGGTATTGCTTCAGCACCTCCGCGAAAACGAAGATCACGAAAAGAAGAAGCGTTTGAGTGCTTATCAATACGTCACTTTTACTTGGAAGAAAATAAAGCGCACGCATAGAAGAAGAAGCGTTTGAGTGACGTATTGATAAGCGCTAATGAGCAAAAGTAAAAACCACAAATAAAATATTACCACATTAAATGCACATTTAATCTAATCGTAATACTTTCGGTTAACTTAATTAATTAAATACGCGCAATAAAAATGATTAATTCAGTGCTTTGATTTCATATTTATTAATCGTTTAAAATTTACGACAACGTTAAAGTTGCCAAATTTCTTAGAGCCATAAAGCATCGCGGTAAAGTCTATAAAATGGTTAAATAACTATATATGCATGTAGGGTGTGCATGATGGAAAGAAGCGTGCACTCTATCGTCCTGATTCATAATGCGATTGTGCACAAGATAGTGTCGCAGACACGTACTTAGCGCGCACTGCTTGGTAAGTCACTATCAATGGATAGATGAATAGATCTGATACACGAGGGTGACGTTTCAACTTTAATTATAAATTCCGTCGCAATGGGCAATGGGTTATAAATTCGCAGCGAGCGTAACGAATTGCTCCTGCTGCTCCTGCTGTTCCTGCTGCGTCTGTCGTCTCGGCCGACTGTCGAACTGCGCGCAGGATATGCGGAAATTTATGCGCGTCCATAAAAGCGTCCGTCCGCGTCGTCTATTTATTCGACTTGCTCGCTTTTATGCATCGCAGCATGTACTAAAAATCACTGTGAAGAATCAGGGCTTAAACTCTGCGCAAATTGGCGAATCAGGCGAATTATCATTTTCGTTAAATCGCTTACTTCCGTCTAGTTAATTAGCGCTTGTTAGTACGCCATCCCCGGACGCCAAACGAGGTTAAAAATCTTTGTTTAGATTTAAGGCAGGCGGCGGTGGCGCTGTTGTGATTGGGAAACGGAACGTCGTCCTGCTCAAAGCGATTCTCCCTCGGGAGCGTTTCCTCAGCCGCGTGTGCGCGCGTACGGGCCTGCGGTTTGTGTGGATTTGACTCGATTTGGCCTGATAGAATAGCTGTCAAACATTTTATTTTGGCCCGGCGAACGTATTCACTCCGTGCCCAAGTGAAATGGATTTAGGCACGGATAAAGGAGTGCGTTACCAACGTGCGAATGCGCCAAAAGTAACCGTGGAACATATTTTCACTCGATTCGAATAAGTGGCGCACAAAAAAGCGCGCTCCGCTCTTAACGCAAATACAACTAATATCTCTTCTTCTTCTTCTTCTTCGCTGTGTGCGGCGAGGAAATATTTACTCCATGCAAGCATTGGTTATGCATTCGGGAATGCACGAAATTTCTGAGGTCAAAGGAGCTTCGTGTGCGCCGCATAAAATCATCCATCAAGATTGCGAATATGTTCGCTGAGTGCACGGAACAAGAAGATGAACGAGTAATCGCAATTTCAGCCAATAAAGGATACACTATTCCTGCTTATTTTTCATCCCCGAAAATGTACGCACGTTTATTGTGAATAAGTTGTATTTTTTCATAAAGGATAATTGCGAGACGAAATTTCTCTTGCTAGCCATTTGCCTTTTTTTCATCGGCAACCAAAATAGCCTCCCCTGTATCAAAGGGAAATTTTTCTGCTTGGATACACTAATCATGTTGATTTGATATTTAGTTTCGAGTGCGCGTGTAACAAACTGGAAGAAATTGGCAAAGATTCTCAAGAACGCGACAGACTAACAAGCCATCATCATCAACACCACCCTTCGGGGGCAGCGCGGAGAGCTGGCTAATTTCACGTTGTACGAAAATAGCAATTTTCAAAACGCTGCCCTTTGCTGGAAGATAGATAAGCTTTTAATGATCAATAATTGCAAAAATGCTTGAAATTCATCCACGTATAATACGCGTGTAAACGGCGCGCACGTTTGAGAATAAAGCGGCGAATAATAGCACTGAGCGCGGCGGCGGCGGCAGCGCACACGCTCCCCGAAGAAAACTCGACCGCACTAGCAAAATTGAATATGCCTAATGAGTTTTTGAGCACTTTCATACCACGCAAGCGCACGCAAAACACCACCAGCAAAACATCAAAAATGATTCAACCTCTTCACTCGCTTTTTTAATAACTTTGCTTCTTAAATTAAATTTTTTCCGGCCCCAATCTCACTCGAAAGTTTTCAGAACTCATTTTCACGCAAATTTGCCCGACAATTACCGATGTTCCGCCGCGCGTCCATTTCTCTATCATATTTTATTTCATTTTTTATTACAGCGCGCGCGCATTTTAGTTTTATGCGCTTGGATTTTGGACAAGTGTCAAATTCAAATCGGGAATAGGAGAGAATATAATAAAATCAGTTTGCAGCTTTTAGTGTGCCGCTGCTGGAAGCGAAAAGAAACGTGGAGAGATCTATCAACATATGGAGAGAGCGGACTGGTCAAGACAGCGCGTGTTTTCTTTTTAAGGACGCGCGATGCGAAGTAGCAGAAGAGTGAAGCGAAAAGACAGCAATGAGAAAACGATAGAATTTGATACGGGTCGGAAAATGTTCTCAGACGCAACGAACGGGAGCATATTTGACGCGTTTTATTGTTATTCAAATGTTTCCTTAGGGAGATGATGTCTGATGTCATTTCTATCTTTTTCTTTCCGTTTTCGCTTCGTATTTTGTGCGTGCGTATTACGATTATTTTCAATGATAGCCATCTTTACTCGCGCAAAAAATTACGGTTATCAAATAATTATGATCGTCGTTGTAAAATTACGTATGATAAGTAGTTGCTAGGTTAGACAAATGGTTGAAGCAAAGTTTTGCGTGTGGCTGCTGCAGCATAATGTGGATATTGGTGACGGAGGCATTTCACATTGTAAATAAATAATTACGCTTTTTGGCGGCGAGCGCCACGCGTTAAGTTGCTGTCGGCGTTTTGCGGGCGGCGTTCCCGCGTGCGCGCATAAATAGCCAGGAAGCACGTTCGTGCTCTTAGCTGTTGGTGGATTCTACTCCCGTGCACGCTTGCCAATCGTCCATAATTCTACGCGGCTCTCCTCTCCGCGAGGACCACACCAACACGGCAGGGCAGGACGACGATGAAGACTACCAGCAAACAACAACAACATCAGTGGCAGCAGCAGAGGTGCAATACAAGAACGAAGGGTAGCTACTGCTGCTACTGCTGCTGTGCACATAGTTTGTTTATTGTTCTCCTGCCAGAGTAACAGCAGCAGGAGCAACACAAGTGCGCCGCGCTCTGCTGAAATATCGTTCTGGGAGGACGCGCCGCCTGCTCTCTGATGGATGTTGCATCCTTATATTCTGGGCGCTCCGGCAACTTGCTCGAAATCTACATTAACCAGTACTCACATGGCTACTAAATACACCGCAAATACACCATAAATACAACTGAAATACGCCAACCGACAATTACCATAAACTTTTTGTTCTTCTCATGTGGGCTCCGCCGCGCTCGCCCAGGTGCAATTATTTTTCATTCCTGTTTTAAACGTTTTCCGTTCTTTCTTTCACTGGCAATCTTTTCATTAATAATACCACTCTGAATGGAAATAAAAATAGAATGTTTTGTTTTGTTCAATAAAAGCAAGAGCAAACTTTAATCACTTAATGCAAGTGCTCCAAATAAACGCGCCGCAGCGAGCGGAATAAAATATATTTATATTTTATGCGATTTGTTTAATTTCCCGGCAATTTCTTATTCCAGTTCAATATTTGCAATTCAATCAATTCTTTTGATCACACATTTATATAGCCGAGCTAGTTTCGTATTGAATTATATAGCTCTACGATAATAGAATAGAAGAGTCGACGACTACGAAAAACCATTTCACTAAACACACAATGAAAATCATATCATAAAAGTCGAAATCAATAAAGCAAATACACATTGCGCGCTTGCGATTGATTTACGAATAGCCTCACGATGCGTTTATGTTATGTTTAATTTTCATTATGCGCGCGCAAAAGTTCATTTCCTTGCTTTCTTTTTGCTCTTCTCTCATCCGAATTTTCGACATATTGTATTCGAAATGTGATTGTGACGCGAGCGCGCGAGCAAAAGTTACAAGAGTTGCTACTGCTTCTTTGGTTGACCAAAGCGAGCGTTCGTATTGCAGACGAAGAAAGGACTCGGAGTGAATGGCATTATGGATAAACTCAAGATGCCTGCATAATGCATTAAACTTGTCTGGCGGACTGCTACCGCCGCTGCTGCCGCCGCCACCGCCACCATTGCCGTCCCCTGGCTGCGCGGATTTCTTGTACGTCGCGTCTTCAGTGACTACTTCTTCTAAAATGATCAAGAGAGTTTGAGGGGACGCACGCCGCGTACTGTGGTATCATGGGAGTTAACTAGTTTACCGAGTTGAGTTGCGGCGAGTTTTCCACATTTTCCGAACGCATACCGAATGTGTTGCGGCGCTGCAATGCCGGAAATGAAGCCGAAAAATAAGACGAACGCAAACTGGGAATACCCCGGCTGGATGAGGAACTGTAGGAGAAGCAACTGCAGAGGTGGAAAAGTCAAGAAGTCCGAGTGGGACTTTTTCGATTCAAGCTCGCCACGAAGAAGAGAGCAGCATATTCTCTTCCGAAAACTCTTCGGGGTTTCATTCTAATATTGTTCTATTGTCAACGTGACTTTGGCATATATTTTCCGGATTTATTCGCCCATCTCGCTCGCATCACGTTACGACGTAGATATAATTTTTTTATTCGAATTGTATCTATAAAAAGAACCACCCCTCGAAATATTAAGCGATTTTCCACACAGTTTGAAATCGTTTCATCAATATATACGACAATTTCCCTCTTTGTGTTATTCACAAATTGATATGGCTTATCCATTGTTACCGTTAATCATTCATGTCGTTTTTGTCACTCACTTTCCGAACTTAGTTTTTAATGGTTAGTAATAGTTTTTCAGAAGCAAATAACTCGGCTGAAATTCATCGTGCGTTTCGTGATTGAAAACAATTGACCGAAAGTTGAAATAAAAGTGATTTGTATTGGCCCATAAAATAACGAAAGTGGACAAGTGCAATATTAAAGAGCACGCCAGCGTGCGCCGTTCGAGCAAATACGTCCTAAGGGTTGAAGAGCGCTGGTGCTCAAGAAAAGCACGTATTTATTGTATTTGTTAAAGATTTCGCTCGAACGCATGCAAACTGCATGCAAATATTTGTTGAATGCGATGTACATAAATATGTTAGTTTGTATATTCATGGAGAAGAAGAAGTTATCTCGCACGCCATCCAAATACGAATCACATCGTTATAATCGATAAATCACCATCACATAATGCAATTTCTCGCATGATGTGTACAGATTTTCCAATTTTTCTATACTTGAACCGAGTGACTTTATCGTCGTCAAAATATAAAAATTCAATTTCATATACCTTCAAATGTAAAAAATACATGTTCAAAATTCATTCGACTAGAAGAAGGTGAGTGAAAAGGGCAAAAACCTGTATCACTAACACATCCTGCGGTTGAACAAATCTAAAAGTTAATTTCACGCCTCAAATACATTGCGATCATTAGACTTGGCAAACTTTCGCCGAAAGGAGGAAGCTGACGAAGAATTTGCTTACACACTTTTTCGTCCACCTATGTAATTCGCACTTTTTACTATCAGAAAAATATTTGTGTTTGATTACGACCGTGCGCAGGACGAAATGACGGGAAGTATGCATAAGACGAACTATACGTTGAATATTAAAATGACCTAATGGCTCGTCTGAATTCACGGTGGTTGTTTTTCTAACCACCAAAGCAGCGCGCGAAATACAAGCGAGTAACGCTGATTACGCTCTAGCACGTGAATTCATAATTTATTTAGATTATTACATAATAGCACCCTTGACTAATTGACGGCGGCAGCATTGCTGGCGGTGGTCGTCTACGGTGGCGGTGAAACAACACGAAATAAATGCGCGCATTATGTCACGTATTTTCGATCACAAGCATGACGAATAAATAATGCGCATGGAAAAATGTCGCTCGGTTCTTATATCATTTTAATGCAATTATTACTTACATGAAGGACTTGTAAGTTATTTATAAATACTTATATACACACACACGAAATAAATCTGGTGCAAAAGTAAAGGGAGGTAAAGCGTTTTCTTGCCGGGGCCAACATAACAAAGAGCGTAACACTTTATTTTTGGGGAGGGCCATTGGCCATGTCTGCGCGCAGCTACAAAACGCGAAGCAATTTCGCGGCGCATAAATCCCGCCGTCACGGACGGATATTTTTATTTCCTTCGGTAATTTACCGACTACTACTGTTTCTTCATCCGACGTTTCTGCATACTTGAGAGCTGGAACAAGAGCGGACGAAGAATGGAAGACTAGCGAGCTGCTTCCGCTGGATGAAGGGGGAAACTTGTTGTATTCGCGCCGGGAAACACTCGCAGGGCGCATACATTATTATCATTGTGTTATGTGTGGGCGCGCCGCGAGCTGAAGCCAAGATTTCAGTAGGCTGCCTCGTCGTCTTCCTTGCTAGCAAGAGTAGGAAGTGTGCCGCCGCCGCCGCCACCGCTACCGCAGCCGCGTGCACAAGATGAAAAACGCAAACCGGCAAAAATTACGCGCCCGCATGCATGTCGCGGATATTCATAGCGGTGCGCATATTTCAGATGAATTCTTCATGCATTTTGCGTTATAACTTGACATTGCTTAAACTAACGCGCCGCCGTTCTGCCGAGCTCATAAACAATTCGTGTTTTATATTTTAAATAATGAGAAATTTTCATGTTAAATTTTTACAAACATCAAAATTTACTTCTTAGATCAGATTAGCATACAATGTTACTCTAGTTTCAATCTTCTTGTTAATTAAAAACTAAATCAAAAGTCAACTTTCTCCTCGCATGTTAATTTTGTCTTGAGTTCGCTTGCTTATAAAATTATCTGGAAAATATGAGTGAAATGAAAGGAAATCTTTTATAGTTTAATGCGAGTTTTACTTTTCACTGCGATAAAACTTTATATCGAGTAAGGATTATATCGTCTGCATCTCTTAACTTTGACCTGAGAAATGAAATTTGTTATTGCGCTGTCAGTATATCATAGAAAATTTTGAATCAATTAGCGGTTATTACCACATATCAATAGCACGTGCTGTCGATAATATCGGGCGAGAGAAGAGAAGAAGGCTATGCAGAGAGAATGGTGGCGGCGACGACGGCGGCGGCAAGGTAATATTGCATTAGCGGAACAACAAAGGGCAGAGAGAAGTCCAAAGCGAACGAAATCCGAAGAGCGACCACGGCGTGCGGACCGCACGAAGGTTCGCTGCCCCCTCTCTCTTGCGCACTGGCGCGGGGGCAAAAGCCGACTGCACGAAATTGCCGCGCGCGCGCCAGTTTGCGCTGCCGCCTCCGTTTGGTGGGAAAGCGCGCGCGTATGCATATACGCGCAAAGTCGCGTCTGCCGCCGCCACATGGTGTTGCACCGCCGCCGAGCGAGCATCGCATTTGTCACGTGAAACAACAAAGCCGCGAGCGCGTGTGTACCGCGTCAGCCGCCGCCGCCGTCGCCGCCTGCGTCGCGTATATACCCGAGATATCGCTCTGTGCAATCAAATGAAATGTTTATACGATTTTTGTTATGAATGTAAATCTCGCGCGGTATTAAATCAAATCGGTCGCGATAATTATGCTCCATCCGATATTGAACATATTCAAAGGTACAAATATTTTCTCATCTTTTTTCGCCCCCTTCTGCTTTTCCATTCCCTATAATTGATTGTTGCTATTCACTTGCTGCATGCGCGCACGAACACAAAATTAATAAGTTTGCGAATTTATCTATGGACTTGATGCAGCACGCAATTTCGCAATCGATATATGCGGAAAATGCACAAACTAAATGAAAAGTGATGCAATTTATTATTACTGTTTATATTTATGCGCCGAGTTTTTCTTCTTCTGCTCCTCCGCAATTGCATGATTTCAATTGCTTCAATAAACGAAACTTTGCTCCGCTTTATTGCACGGCCTGTTCCATCTGTTTGCTTTGATCGCGCACGAAACACGAAAATAATTAGAAAGTCAATTTCATAAATTGCGAACGGCATTTAAATTTATTTGCTAAACTGTGCGCTTAAATACTTTGCAAACTAACAAGATAACTAGCAAAAGTCACAACAATAAATTACAATAATTTCCTCATTAAATTATTACTTTGCCAACTTGATAAGTTTATAGCGTAATTAATAACTTGCGTGATGATTATTTTTTTGTAGTTTATCATTTACCTGCTGCAAACGGAAAGAATAAGAGGGAGCAATGAATGTGTTGTGCACAATTTCTTTGAACCTTTGGCTGTCGTTTGCTGCGAATTGACAAAGTTTTTGCGCGTTCAGTTCAGTTTTTTGCACGCCGTGTGTTCATACGGCTGATTATTAAACTTTAAAGCGCACACATGGATTGTTCGCTTGCGCTTCAACTTTTCAACTTGTGTAATACACGCCATTTGTAAAATTAAAATCGCCAACACGCAAAATACAATGGCATCGATGCGCGATGTGCCTTGCTGACACACCAGGTTTTCCATTCTTCCGTACGACGCGCGTTTATTCGCCTGTGTGTGATGTTCGCGCAGTTTTCGCGAAATTCGAAATTTTTGCCGCTTGTAGCTCGCCGCTCTTTGCGTGTTTGTGTCTGGCGTTCGCTCGTTTTTGAAATATTGCAATATGCACTCATCTGCCAATTGTGTACTGATGCATCTATCGGTATAAAGCATTCAGCGTAATGCGAGTGCGTATTTGTGTTACAAAGAAGGAATCCCATAAATATCCACAAAGTAAACAAATATGACAACTCTCGGAACATATTTATAAATTTCATAGTTGAACGGAAAATGTCAACTTTTTTATAATGGCTTCGTACATTTTTAATTAAGAGTGGATATTGAAATTGGGAAAAAGTTAAAGAATTAATTAATAAAATAAAAATCAAACGAAACGGTTAAAATTTTCCAAGAGGATGGGGCCGTTCGTTCGACGCAATAAATGTAAAATGGGGGCTGTTTTTGATTGCACTCAAAACCCGATCAGGGTTGAAGTTGATTTCGGTGAATCGATTTTAATTAATTTGGTAACGTGTACGCGCATACGCGTCTTTTATATCTTAGATCAGTTTTTCTTGTAGCTACCCTTCCTTCTCGTATAATAATAATATTCGCTCTTCTGTCTCTTTGACGACGCAAACTGCCGGCGGGCGCTGTCATTTAATTTTTATCGCATCGCAGCATAGCGCACGAGTTTCAATTTCGTTGTCGAATGTTAATTAATTCATTTATCAATTAATTTCAACGACGCTTCATCATTATATTAGCAACCAACACGCGCGCCCGCCGTGTTTTACGTCTAATCCATTCACAATTTACGCTCATTAAATTTAAGTACGTACTTATCGCTAATTTTTCCTCTGTTTACAGGAGTCAAGATTAAATCTTGCAATTTCACGGCGTGAAGAAGTGGAGGAGCACACACAACACCCTTCGAACCATCATGAAGCACATGCGACTGTGCGAAGTGACCTTCATACTTTTGCAAATAATTCTTCAGACGCCAGGTTGGTTCGTTTGTTCCTCAAAATTTATAGTTTAAAGTTTCTCGTGCGTCCTCGAGCAGCTTCGAGAGAGGGGAAAAAGTGCAAACAAAGTGATTAATAATCTCCGACCCCAAAAATAAGAAAGTCGTCCGTCAAAGAAAGCCGTAAATGCCCCAAAACCAATTAGCTATGATTAATTCAAACATTGTTCTTTCGCGACTCATTGTTCATTGTTCTCGATTTCAGCGTCGTTCGCGCATTGTTCATTTTTCATTTAATCTGGTGACAAATTATTCCGCGGTGGCTTTGTGCGTTGATCTCCATGCACTTTCTTCTTTATCATCGTCATCATCCGTTTTCGTACTACTAAACTGCTCGCGAAGAGCTTATTTTCGTGCATCGCGTATTTATTATTTACCGGAGATGATATTTTGTTTTGGGGAATGGGGGTGAAACGCACAGTCGCCTGAATATGTGTAGAGTGATTTAATTAAAGCCTAGCGAAACACAAATATAACATGCAAATATTGGCCACGCATGTGTGTTTTTCGATGCTTGAAATTAATTTCAATCCAGTGCTTGATTCTGACATTCGCGGTCGTGTTTCGACGAGTGCGCCGAGGCCGGATCGCTCGGTTGGCGCGCTGACACAAAATAGAGAGAGCAATCGAGGCGAAACCGAAATCCAATCAAAGAGTGACACAAAACGGAAAAAAGTATACAAGCGTACACGTTTCCGGTCACAACTAAGAAGAATAAGCACGTATCATACACAGCGCGGATGACCTATTCGGATATCAATCAAATTATTTACGTAAATTGCGAGTCGACTTGTTTTTCAATATTGTCGATTTTCGTGTCGAGAGTGAGTGCTCGTCGCCGTGTCAGGAAAACGGATTAAAACTCATCCGTTTCTCAATTCAATACTACGCCGAATGCATTCATCCAACTCATTTTTTATGAACGATGACAATTGACAATTCCATCGCATCGTTTCCCGATCGCGCCGCCAAAGCAAAACATGAGCATTGATTGCGCAAGATGTTTCTCTCAATTGACTGCAGTTATTTTTATTTTGTGAAATGAAAATGGACTGTGAAATTACAATTTTCCTTTTTTTTCTTCTATGATTTATTTGTTGTTTACACGCAAATAATAAATGGTCACTATTAAAAATGCAAATGACAGTAAAATCGTTAAAAATAATTTCTTGCCGAGTAAAGAAAATAATTACATTTTTTGTAATTTGTCAATAAAGTTCAGCCGCTGCTGAACATAATTTAATATTTTATATTTTATTTTCCGCGCGTACGTGTTAAGAATGGATAAAGGGGTAAAATTGTCATCGTGGTATTAAATTTGTGTTTTCCAGCCCTTAATCACAACGCGCGCATTCGAAGGAAAACGGTGAGAAATATGGCAAAATTTAATTAAAAAATGATTGTGATAGGTGTGGGCTGAGGCACGCGCATAATATACCGACCAACAGGTGCAAAGAAAAGGTTGTTCCAAGCGCGTAACACCTAATGGAAAATTGCGCAAATTCTTTGGTAAATATTGATAATTGAAATGCTTTTCACTTTATTCCACGGACCGTGTATCGAGGTTTTTTTGTGGAAGAAAAACGCGTTTCATAAATGACAAATTAACGACGCATAAAAAAATGTTCACACTTGTAGTGATTCACGTTGTATTTTCGTGTGTAATGAAAATATTTTGGAAATGCGCGACGTTGTTTGTGTATTTATAAGGTGCGAGGAGTTGTGGATTTGAGGTGTATGAAGGACGCAAGAAATACGCTCGAAGGACGAATGACGAAAGAAAGACATAACGCGTTGTGTTGCGTTGCGATGAAGATGAAGAAAACTTGGGAAATCCTTGATGACATATCTCGAGATCTCGAGTAAGACATTAATCTTCCTCTCTTGGTGCCGCTCGCAGCAAGCGAACGCGCGCGCGCGTGTTGAGGGGTGGCTTCTTCCTCATTCGTTTAGCTATATATATATTATTAGATCCATTATCACCCTGTTATTATTATATTTTCTTGAGCGTCATTCGGCACACATGTTTTCCTTTCATCGCGCCGCGTTTTTCCCCCCATTTTATTTTTACTCTTTGAATGTGTCCCAATTCTTCCAGCTTTCCCGCTTGCTCCACGAAAAGTCGCGACTCGCTCGTGTATCTTTATCTTTGTCATCATCATCATCAAGACGAGAATTGAGCAACTGCTCGCAGTGCGCGCTCGTGATTCAATAAGTGCGCGACTGATTGGAAAATGGATGGCGTTTATTCCACTGGTGGTTGCTTGGTCATTGCGGCGCGGTGTGGTTTTAACAAATATGGTTTTCGCATCCGTGAGGAGAGTTCACTCAATGGAATCACGCGATTGATTGCGTCGTCGCGTCGCAAGAGTGGCCAGCAGTGCGGTGCGCGAATACCCGTCATTACATTACAAATGACGGACATTTATCTGCGTTCGGCTTCCGGTGCGGCTTTCTGTTCACCCCAACAAATTGCGTCGATAGCGCACTCCTCAAGACGACGTGCACCACTTCGACCCCGTCGTAGAGATACTCAATGTCGGCGCAAGTTGCTAAGCAATCGATGCTAATCAACCCCTTGAGAGGCGCGCGGGGGCGGAGGAGAGAGGTCCAAAAGGAAAAGTCGCAAAACACTCGGTGTGGTGTGTGCTCATGGCATATTCGCGCCCGGCGCTGTTTGGATGTTTGTGTTTGGTTCGCGCAAAGGTTCCCTCAATCTCAAGGAGTTATCCCCCATTGCTCACTCTCGGTGAAATACTTGAGGAATTGTGTGAACTTGCACTCACTCTCGTCTTGCCGCCCGCCCCCCAGACTTTGGCCAAAGGGGTTTAAGCACATTTAAGCCGTCATGAATTGTGTTTATGAATTTGCGGCTTTGCACAAGTTTAAACAATAATGAAGAGCTAAATTCAATAATACAATGGCCTCGCCTTACACCAGCAACGCACATCCTCCCTCTTCTATTAATATTTTACAAAATAACAACTTTTCAACTTCCTCCTGCCTCGTCGCATTCTTGCAAGTCGGATACTGAACATGTCTTCTTGCTCAACGTTTTCAACCCCTCAAAGTAGTTGCTGCTCTTCGCGTAATAAAATAATAAAGTGGAGAATCCTTTTTGTTCGTAATATGCCATAAAATTCTCTCCAGCTGCAAGCGAAATACATTTTTAGCGAATGTGAAATTTTCTCTAATGCTCGACAGATATATGAATTATAAATTAGAGAATGCATATCGATGTATAATGTGCAATTTTTGCTCTTTGAAAGCATTAATGGGATTTTGCGCGTGGCGGACGAAGCATTGCGTGTGTGGTGGTGGTCAATGCTTTTAGCGATGCGGTTTGATGCACTTAATGCGCATGTAGCAATTTGTGCCGCCGCCGCCGCCCCCGATGCAGCCGCATACGTATTATCGTCATCATGAATCGCGCTCGCGCATGTGAAGAAAACTAAATCGAAATGTGCTTAGTAAACAGAACCGCGCGCGCGCACACATCATCATCATCGAAACGAAGTTAAATTAAGTTTCCATTGTTTTATTGCTTCGCTCCACACGCGCGCGTTCACAAGTGTTCGAATTGTTAAAATCCGCTGCGCGCTAATTGAACCTACAATTTCATTATTTATATTTATCTCGTGTGTTTTATTTTCGGACCGACAGCGAAAAAATTGTGTTCATATAAAATATTAAACGACTCACTTCGCCGCTCATAATATTGAATTCGTTTTTATTGAAGCGCATTTTACGGCGTAAATAACCAATTTCACAACAATGCGCAAAAATAATTAATTTTCATTTCAACGTCGGCGGCGGCGGCCGGACAGGAAGAAAAGAAAAGCGCAGCGAGTAAGGTGCGGCCCATAAATGCGGCAGTTATCCTGTTTTTATGACTTGCATCGACATTTCCTGTCGGACGGATTTTTACAGGCGTAGCCAATGCTTGCATGTCCTCGAACGCATTGTTGTTCGGGCCCAATTAGTCGACTATCAGTCGAGCCCAATCGTCGCATTAGTGGCGCTAAATTTACTAATGGCATTCTACATTCGTATGTCGCATTGCAATTTGCTTTATTAAATTAGCATCGACGTAGCACTACTAACGATGTTCATATTCGCTCGCCGCCGTCGCGCGCCGCCCGCGATATTGGAAAGGAAAGGCAATCACCCAAAGCGAATCACTTTTGGCGAGGCGGTGGCGGCGGTCATCCAGCCGGTGACCGCAACATGCGAATGAATTTATCGAGCACCATCCCGCAAACCCAACCCAGCCCGAACCGCCGCTCTCGCTTGCTCGCTCGTTCGTCCGATGCGCGAGTTATTAATTAATTAATGAATTAATTAAGTTAAAAGCATTCATATTGTGTTCTAGTTATCGTGCAACATTTACTCAACACATTCACTCACACGACCATGCGTTTTGTTAGCTTTGTTGTCCGCTCGCCGCCCCCTATTCGCGCAGAAAGTTTTGCTGTTTTATTTTAAGTATTACGAGTGCAATAAAAAGGCAATCGCACAATGAATGTGCTCGAAATCAATCATCTTCATTCGTAATGAATTCTTCGCGCTAATAGTCCTCCTCGAAACTCCTTTGATTAGTTTATTTATATTTCCTCTTATTTTATTCGGCCCTATTTATTCTAGCACTAACAAAATACAAACAGCGCGTATTCGCATCAACATCATAGGTTTAGTTGGAAAGTCCAAGAAACACAAACGTGCCGAAGGAAAAAGAGAAGAGCGAGCGACGGGCAGACGAAAAGGGAAAAGACGTTTCGAACTAATGACGAAAGCGCTCCTTTGGTGGCCCCCGTTCGGGCATTTACCGCCCGTTCGCCCGATGGTTCCCCGAGGTGTTATCAGCAAATACAAACGTTGCGAGAAAAAGAAACGCCCGCGCCCTCATTGCCCTGGGATCGCATAAAGAAGAAGACGAAGTAGTCGGCGAGTGTGTGTACACGCAGAATTGAAACGGACCCGGAATGAGCGGCGGAGAGGTCCTTTTCGAATGAACGAACGAATGAACGCGCACCGTCGATTTCATTCTTATCGTACGCCGGTGGTCGATATCTTGAGATAACGTCGAACTGGTGTTAAATAACATTATTTTCCAATAACGCTTTTTCTTGCTCACCTACTCCAAAAATATTCTCTCATCCCCGCATTGTCAACCCCCTCTGAGTGTCTAAAACATTCTGCAACGGCGTTATTTAGTAGCTGAAATTCATTGTTTAAATTCTGAATTTTCTGAATTTTCAACCGCAACAACTCATCCCCATTAAACACATAATCGTATTGTATGCGTTTTACGAGGGTGGATTTTATATTTGTTTTTAAGCCACAATAGTTTCGACTACTACTGCCTTCGCAGTTGGTTGAAAATAATTTGCTCACGTTTTATTTTCAATGAGGGAGTACAAATTACTAGATTGCGTCTGTTTAATTTATCACAGGTATTAAAATTTTGATGAAATTTTATGCACACATCTGAATTATTGCATTTTTCGCCCTTTTATGCCGAGGCGGCAAACAAAAATCGCTAAATTATGAAAATCTCCGCCGCCGCGCATAAATCATGCATCCAGATGAAATGAGGCATTCCTCAACAGATTCCACTGAGGTCAAAATTTCACACCGAAAAATGCGCCACAATGAAATGCGAAAAAAACGTCTGCAAGCCACCTTCGAACATAAAATCGTGAATTGTGTGTTGCTCAAGACGGATGCGCGCGCTCGACTTCTCAGCAATTGTATTTTTATTTGCGCTGCATACAAACGAAGAAAGGAGCAGATGAAAATATCCGCAACGCGTGTGAATAATTTAATGAACTAGCGCATAGATATTAAAGTTATAAAAATGAAGCTAATTTCCCATGTGGTGCTGCAGCACGCTTGTACTTTACGTTTGTTGCATTTCCTCTTTTGTACAATAAAGCGCGCGGAATTGAGCGAGGAGTTAATTATTTTTTTAGATTTCATTCTACGCGGAGGAAGAAGCTGTTAGCTGGTGGTGATTATATATAAAGAGTACATTAGAATCGCCACTCTCGCTGAAAGAAATTGCACGATAATAAAACGTAATTTTTGTTCGTATTATTGTTATGAACACTGAGGATGCAAATTGCTGTTGTTAAATAGTTTGCCCGTTTTTAGTGCAGCAAGTCGAAACTTTATAGCATGAATAATTGCATAGTTGTTATTGTTAATCAAAGACGCAGTCAGCGCTTGAATAACATAAACGTGTTGTTGCCGAAGTTGCTTGCAATGCATTTGTTGTTCGCCGCCAACGATTGTCTCAAGGCGTATTAGCTGTATTGATGACGGCGCACTAACGTTCGCTGCGCGCGCGCACCCGCCGTGAAACTGCATGCAAATTGCGAATACTTATGATTTCCAATTATGAAAGTCAAGCATGCAAAGCTGCTCAGCACCAACGCATCTACCTTTTGCTCTCCGCTATTTGCGCGTTCTCGTTCCGTTTTAGCATGCATTGAACACCACCAACGCGGCTGCGATACGCCTGAATTACTACGAAACGAACAATTAGCCAGCAGGCGTTTACGCGTTCGCACACAAATTACGATGTACTAAATAAAATATTCTCTCCCACGTCTCCTCAGTTTTATGCCCAAACTGCGGTATTTTCATCTAACCCATCTATGCTTTAATCAAGTCGAATCGAGTTTTTTAACTGAAATAACGCAATGCACGCTTGACTTGTTGTGCACCTCGTCGTAGGTAACTTCACCTTTCTTCCTGAGGTAATATGGATTTTTCAAAATACAATGCACGCTTATATTCTAATATGAATATCTTCGAAAGTAGCATATGCATTGTATCGATGAGAGTCGCTTAGTTTCGGCGTGTGAAGGAAGAAGACTGTACGCAATATGCTCGAGTATGCCATGCGAGAGCGAACATATTCAATAACCAAGAGGCAAGCAAACGCAATATGCTCAAGAAGAAGAGCGCGCCTCGCCCGCCGAACAACTTCTTGCACGAATTTCACGCGATCTCGCGGAAAACGCATCCGATCAACCGTGTGCGCCGACCTTCCAAAAATAGTTTCAAATATGACGACGCAAAGACTGAGGGGGCGGAATGAATACCGGAAGTGCCAGGCGGCAGCAGCAGCAGCAGCACGTGCTAGAAAATGTTTTAGCGAAATGATGAGAATCTCACAGAATCAAATAACGTTTCATAACTTATCATACAATACTAATCTACGTCCCTTGAATTTAAAATAACGAATATTAAAAATTCTAATATCGCGCAGAATTCCGAAAGCGGAAAAGTACATACAATACGGCGTACAATGAAGCATTTTTTGCGATTTTGATTTTTGGTGAATGCGCACACCTGATCCGGGTCCATTGAAAAGATTTCATGGCGCGTTCGGCAAGTATATAGGTGGAGTGTTGTAATTGTAGACGGGGGCGGCGAATGCGAAGGACTCGTAAGCGGATAAGTGGATGGAGAGCGCTTCGTCGCTCGGCGCGCAAAGTTGGCATATCTCAGCACGAAGACGGTCTGAAGGAATTCAGGTGCTGAAGATTATTTACCTTCCAGCGTGAAATTAAGTTAATTTGTTGTCGCGCGCGCTGCTGCTGCAATCTGCAAGAGCGCCACGAAGAAATTCCATCGCGTCCCTCAGCATTTACACACCTCTTAGTGGTGGTGCTTCAATCGCTTTGTGCACATACTTGAGAGACTTAAACTTTCCACGAACATTTTCCACTCGAACGTGCAAAGTGGTTTCTTATTTCCTATAATTATTTATCGCACAATACCCTCCGCTATAATTATACTTTCTCAGCGTGCGTACGGTAGTACGACAACTGCGCTGCGAATAATAGAGCATTGCAGTCGAGAGGAAAAAACTAAAACATTTCGCGTCGGCAAAGTGCACTGACACTCTGAATGAACGAACGACTGAATGAATGGCAAACTCTGAACTGTGCAGTGCATACGATGAATGTATAATATATAAATCATTAAAATGTACGCGCCGCCGATTGCAAACTTGTTCGTTCGTTTTTGGTTTTTGTGCAAACGCAGCAAGCAGTGGTAGTCGGTTACGCTTTGCGCCGCGATGCACTGAATTGCTTTGAATATTTGCGGCGATTTCAATTTATTTCTCTGCGAAAAGCAGCCGCCGCCCCCGCAAATATAGATATACGTCGGCGCCAAAATGCCACGATTACAGTTTAAATGCACATGTGTGGCGTGGCATGGAGGCGGCCTGCTAGACGTTTAAGTGTTTGCGGACGAAAGGAGCAGAACGCATGCATAAAGCATCCGCCATCCTCTACACCTCCGACTTACTTGTAAATGCAGTCGTTGCAATTGCAATTTGCGCTTTAATGTTATTTATCTTCGGCTCTCTTCGCACTTCCATTTAACCACCCCGCAAATTGTACGACTCTATGTCAGATTCCAAGACGCTGATTTTACGTCCGTTGCAAAGTTATTAGTTTAATACTTGCCTACTAATATTCCTTCTCGTTCTCTCCACACATGCAATTGGAAAGGTCAGACTCATTACGAAAACATTAAAAAGCTTGAAACGTATTTTCCTCAAACATATGAAAATAACACGAAATGTCAATGCATATGGAAGCAAGCAAGGCTTTCACGTCGTTGCATGTCGCAATGATTGATACGACGACTATTGCTATTTGGCTGGCATTCGATTCGATCGAACTAACCTGCTGTGCGATTATAATAGATATTATATCTTTCGATTGATATTCAATTTCACATACACATTCGTCACCCACGAGCACTGCATATTTATGATTCCTATTCTCGTTCCATAGCCTTTGAAGCGCATTCTGTTATTTCCCACCTTTACAAATAGGTCTTCGTTCAAATGTGATTTATTGTGATTGCTACCCCGCTCGTATGAGTTATGTAATAATAATAAGCATACTATTCAATTGTACTGTAATTATTGGTGACGTATTCCATTGTTGTATTCAAGCAACAATGTTGTAGTAAATCTATAGCTGTATTTATCAATAATCTACCGCACGGGTTAGCTAGCTATAGTATTCTAATATTCTTTCTGCGAGCGCTTCGGCTTCGGAGAAATTTGCACAGATATTAATCGGATAGATTTTCGCGCGTGTGAGCGCATGTTTTAGCACTGCGGTTCATGTATTTAAGATTTTTTATGAACACGATGTTCAGTTCGCGAATGGGGCATCGTTAGAAAGTTTTTTAATTAAATAGTAACTAAGTGTGGGAAGCCAAGCAGCAAGTCGCGCAAAATGACGCATCAGGACGAAAGTTGAACGCGCGCGCGCCCTGCCGAAACAGGCGTGTAGTTCGTGTTCTCTATGAAAGTTAATAAAAATTCAAATTATGAATAATTTGCAAAACAAATATTTGAAATTAGACGCATTCGCTCGCCGCCCGCCTTCTTCTCGCCGCTCATTTTTATTTTATCCTTCCCCGTGCGCTCATTTCGTTCAACTAAACTTTTTTTCGTTCCGACGCGGCTCACTTCCGCTAAAAGAAATTAATATTTTAATAACAAACAACGCGTATTATCAAACACGTTCTCGTCGTGTGCTCAGCATCAATTGCTGCGCGAATAAAACGGCGAAAAAAGTGCGCCCGCGAGTGGGTAAAAATGTTTGCAATGTTAAATGCTTTTTCGCAGGAGCGAAGAAACTCGTTCCAAACTCATTCGAGTCATTCGTTCGCGTTTTGCAACATGCATTATTTCGATATTTTATTGGAAAACTCCAACGAAAAGTGGCTCAAGTTTCAGCGCGCGGCGCAAATGTGGAAAAGCCGAGCAACTGAGGAAAACGAGTCGTAATTGTCTGAAAAGAAAATAGCTCTGTGCACACACAATACCTTTCTCGGAGCGCGGGCGCATGCGTTTCTCGTGTTGCTAAGTAAAAGAAGCGAGTAAGAAATAAAAGCAATGCTGTAAAAAGGGGCGCTTTTACGATGCGACTCGCCGGCCCCGCCATAAACTATTTTACATACAAGTCTCCGTCGGCGGTGGCGGCACACGAAGAAAGAAAATAAGCGCTCATTGCTCATTGCGCTCTCGAAAGCAGCAGTGAGTCGTCGTCCAGTTCGCAATCATTCGCAAATGGGCCGAATATAAAATTTAAACAAACACACATTCAGTGCACGTCGCGCTATAAAAATATTGATTCTCGGCGGCTTTTATTACTCGTTGCCGCTAATTAACTCTTGATAACGTTAGTCTCGACTCCAGACTCGAGACGCGAGTCGATAAAACCCTTTTGTGAATTATACACGAAAAGACGAACAACCCGCGTCTGTCCGTTCGGGGCTTTTTTCTGTTGTCAGCCGCATAGCTTCCGCTTCCTCGATGGTCTCAATCCTATAAGGTGCGGCTCGCCCGCTAAGCGCTTGTCACCCGCGTGTATCCTATTTATCCCTTTTATTTTTCCGGTTTCCGGCTTTGCGGCCTGCACATACTATATCGACTGCTTCCCTAAGGCCAGAGCTCACCTTCTCTAAGGAGATGCATGGAAGATTTATTATATCCGCACGAATTACGCGTAATGCACGAGGAGATGCGCTCGTGTCGGCGGCGGCTGCGGCGGTGGCGGAAGCGAGCAAAAATGTTGTGCGGCGCATCATTAACATTCCCAGCAGAGGCCGGATGTAAAAGCGCAAAGTTAAGCAATTCCGGGCGGCGACCGTTTAAACAACCGCTAAATGCGAGGTAAAAACCGCAACTGCTTCTTGTTAACAAACTTAATAACGCGCAATCCACTTGCGCTCGCGGAGAGCGCGTACGCGGTCAACTGGCAAACAATTTACAAGCTACAAATAAATAAATAAATCCACAAAACGCTGACTACCGCGCTTGTACTCCTGCGAGAGCGAAAAAGCAAACCGCATCAAACGTTTAAAATGAACAATTACAATTAATTATCCTTCCGCCCGCTGAGCCTGCGCGCTGGTATTCTTATTCTAATGCGTTTACGTCGGCCTCGTCCTCGTCCTGCTCTCGCTCTCTTTGAGTTACGCGCAAATCAAATGAAATCTCTTGAATGTCGTGTCGTAAACATCCAAACAGTGCGCACTGTGCATGCACAACATGTGACCAAGAGTCCATTATAATTTCGCATGCATTCAAACACAATCCACATCGTGCACGCTCTGTCTTAATGCTCTCGCCGCTCGAGACTAAGAATGGTGTGACAATAATGCGAATGCGAACTTTGAGCTTGCCTTTCAACCCCGCTTGTGTTGTTCATGTCGATTCATAGAAACCCCCGGATACGGATAAATGCGACGAGACGACGAGATTCGCGTCCTATGTGCGCGCCGCACGCCGTGCAATGAGGGCTAAGCGCATTGCAAAGCCGAATTGCGGTAACTTGAGCAAAAACACAATGGCAGCCCAAATGCCGAAGGCCTAAACACACGCCCATATTCCTCGTTGCAAATACAAAGGATTTAATTGCGACCAGCGTCCAAAAGACGCGGAAATGCGAAATGCTTCTCTACCAGCAGCGCGCGAATACGAAAAATGCACAAAGATTACGCTGATATTCCTCTCTCATTGTTCGCCGCGAAAGCGAAAACAATGCAATTTCGCGATAATAAACATTCTTCTTAAAACGCTTCGATAAATTAATTAATGATGTCGACTGACAGTCTGATTGAAATATTACTTATTGTACGATCGCACTGTGATAGAAATTTTGATAACAATCGCCTAAGAGTGTGTCATCGAAAAGATAGTATACAAGGCGTAAGCAAATGTAAGCGGTGTGTAATTAATTACTCGTTTATCATTCACAACGTATAATGTGTGGGGGCGGCAGTGAGTGGCTGTGGTGTGCGCAAGAGTGTCGTGACTATCGCACACGACTATCGAATGTCGACAGGCTCATTCGCTCCAACTCAAATTCATCCACGCGCGTCGGGGGCGGCTTAACACTCTTGTACTCGAGCTCATATAATATGTATGAATACATAAACAACATGCCTACATGCACCAACACGAACAACATCGATGGAGGCGGCAGCAAACATGTGATTGTGATTTGAATTCGCATATGCGATTCTAATCGTGATTGTGTGCATGCAATGCCCACATTACTCAATTGATATCGCTCCGTAACTAATTAATTTCCGAAAGATTATCGACTACACATATTATAATTAACTGCGTGATTAGCACGCAATAATCTCAGCCGTGCCGCGGCCTAAATTATTGTAAAATATGTCCAAACAAAAAATATTAATTCGTAATATACGGTTTGGAAAACAAGTTGTATGGTCTAGAATTTTCCATTTCCGTGAATGAATAAGAAAGATTTTTATCGATAAATGAAAACGCGCGAGCGCGCGTGTTGCCCCGAGCGGGGGTGCATTCTGACCACCAACATGCAACCACCACCACCACCAGAGAGTGGTGCGCTTAACCTGCAAAGCGTTATCCGGGTTATGTTTATTTTAACGGAGCGTGAACCTTCGCGATTTTCTTTATTTTCGCATCAAATATGAGCGCACGTACGCTGCACGCTTCCTAATATAAAACAGCAATAAATTTCAAGCAAGGGCGGAGGCGGCAGCCAGCGTGTACTCGTTGAAGCATGTTAATAAAGCTGTTAATATAAATTAATCCCGAATGTTTCAAAAAGTTTGGGGTACGTGCTCAGCAGCCGCTCTTCTTGCGCGAATACAAATTGCTGTGCAATTAATCATTGCTCGTCCGCGCGCGCGGGGTGAGCAGCAGCCCTTAATCTCCGATCCATCGCAGTTAATCTTATCTAATCTTCTCTATTTAGGAGGTGTTGAATGAAATAAGTTTGCTTTTTTGCAACACTAGTTGCTATGAGAACGAACGCAAGCCGGCGCGGGGTGGCAAAGCTAGCAAAGTGGCAGAGTGTGGGCAATGCGGAGGCGGCGGCAGCGGCAGACTGCCAGGTGTTGCACGCTGAATTAACGCAAGTAATTGCTAATACTTTCGCGCCGGGCGAGATTTACGAGGCACGGGGTGGCGAAGCATCCGAGCAGCACGAAAACGCTGGCGAAGACGACGATTAAACATTAGTTCGACATGCTGCACACTCGGTCGAGATTTCTTCATACTTCATACGCGCCAACAGCCGGTAACGTTACCGGTGACTTGCCATAACTTTACAATTAAATGTCGCATACTTTTGCAAACATGTTTCTTCCTTCCTTAGCAGCCAGAGCGTAAGAAGCCATTTCAAAATTTCCATCCTACTCCCGATCTTAATAATTATGATAACAAATCGCACAATTAAATAATTACGAGACTGGGTCAAATATCAAAGCACGAAACTCGATGATAAATGCGAATTTCTGAATTGCCGAATTGTAAAGCAACACGCAAATAAATACAAATGATGCGCGCGTTCGCTCGCGTTTGTGTGCAGTGTCGAAAATGTTTCAACTTTTCAGGGTTGAGTGAGCAATAGCTTTGGCTTTGCGATGCGCGCAATAATGCCAAAAGTTAACGCATATAATGGTAGTGAATGGCCATAAAACCGTATAAATTTGTCTGCATTAGAAAGTTTTCTCTTTCGCCGCCTCCTGTCCAAGAGTTCTTCGCGATCATATATTACCGCAGTTGATTACCGGAAATCCAGCCTCGACCGCTCTCTATGATAACTAGATTTTTTGCCGTTGTCATCACGCTTTAAACTAGCAGGTAATTGCGAGTGCATACAGTACGTATCATTAGTTTTAGAAAATCGTCCTCGTCCTCATCGTTGTCGTCGTCGCCCGTTGAGCGTCGGGCCGTTTGGGGAGTCGTTAAACATTGCCGGCAATGGTCATTTCGCGCGCCCATTGCAATTGTGTCTATCTATCTTGGCCTAATATACATCTTCCAGAATGTGTCCATGCATTCTCTCCGGCTGCCGGCGGCGGCGTGCGCGGGCTCTGTTGAATGCGATATTCAGCGGCCGGCCATTAAGTGAAACAACATACCGCGAGCGCTGCCCCCACACGGTTCACAGTATACATTAACAACGAATGGCCACTCATAAATTTTAAACTTTCATGAATAGCACTTTATGTGCACTGTGTGCTGCCACCGCGAGAGTTCTCTCTTCCTTTTCTACTTTTCCACTCGTCAAATCTATACATCAAAGTTACTTTTAGCGAAATTACTCTTACTTTTCGTCCTTTATGTTATCCACCCACCTCATCCTTTACGCCTAGGTGGGCGCGCAGATCATTAGAGAAATTGACGAGTTATCAGCAGCAACGACGAGAACCTACTCGATCAATTCAATTAATTATTATTAGAAAACCTTTGTTCGTCTGTTTGGCACGGATAAATTTTTGACCAAACGCGCGCGAACGCAACGAAAGAGTAAAAGCAGCTTTGATGTTCTTTGGCTCACGTTTCAAGTGCTCGTCCAGCATCTGCGTTCGATGCTCAATGTCTTGTCGTTCTTTGATTCGTTCATCGTCATTGTGCTACTGCTTGTTGTTGTTGTTTTTCGTTCGATTTTATGTCGTTTTATTCCATTACACGCTTGTACACAATGTTGTAGTTGTTCATCTCGGTGTGCTCTCGACCTGGACTCTGCTGCTGACGGTTAAATTTTAAATGAAACACGTTCGTCTTTATCCGCACCTTTTATCGCTCGCGTTTACGTTTCGAGAGTGAATGTGTGTTTTTGTTCGTTCGCCCTGCGCTCTTCACTCAAGACGGCGCGGAACGTCTTCTTTATTATTGAAACATTTCGTCGATGCGCGCACAAAAGACTGACAAAGCTCAAACTACCATGTCCTACTTGTTACCGCGTTGCAACACTATTTTGCAATTTTTATTCCACTCCGCGTCTCGTCAAAACAATTTATTTCAGCGTGCGCAACTCTTCGGCTTTCTTTGCGCTAGCAGTGGGCAATTATAAAATAGAAGAGAAACGGGCGAAATTTAAATGCTACCCTCGAGCGCGCCAAACTCTTTTATCGCGATACGTAAAATTATACAATCATCATAATTTGCCTTAATTCCACGACGACGCGCGCAAGCCGTTATTTGCCTTTTGCATTCCCGGCGTCCCGGTATCGCCCGAAGGAAGCAAAGAGGTCGATCAGTGTTGGCATTTTGGCATTACATTAGCCCCGCAGCGGCGGCGGCGGTAACGCAACTTATGTACGAACGCGTCTAATAAACTTCTTAATGATCAAAATCGGCCATAAATTCCAAAGTGAACGCATTGCGACGATAAGCCGCCCCCGTCGAACTCGACGGCGCACAAGTTTCATTTCGTTTCGTTCGCGCCTTCTTCTTGTACCCTGCAAGAACCGCGTTCTGCATAAGATTACGCGACTTTTCAAACGTTTCGCCAATATGCGAAATGCCGAAGCGATTGCCATTCACCAATGCCTCAAGTTGTGCGCCGCCGCCGCCGCCCCTTCTATTCATATCGCACTCGTGTATCACTGATACGGATGAAATTAATGAGGTTATTACACCGCTCGCATTTGAATTATGCAATTATAATAATCTAATTGAGATTTCTTCCAATGCGAAAAAGCTCGAATCCTTCGCAGTTTATCATACTTATTCTTGACTGAGTTGTTTAATTTGCATATCACAAAAAACTAGTGCGGTAGAAAAACGTACATTGATCGAAGCCGACGAATAAAAGAATAAAACTCGAGTTGAAAAACATTATCTATGCAAACATTTTGCCTCGTTGTGCTGAACGGCCAGAGTTCAGCGGAATGCTTCGCGTCGATCTGATGCGGCGGTGGCGGCAGCGTACGTTATCTGATTGCGAATAAATCTCTTCGAGTACCACACACACGGCATGTGCTTCTTCGTTCGTCGGCGGCATCGTTCATAGCCAGTTAGCCGCGCAATGCTTCAGCGAATTCGATATCAGTAATTAAGATCAGCAGTTCGGTTCAAACACCGCCGCGCGCGCAATGCCGCCCCCAACAACCGGATACGTCTGCTTGCATGGATGTACGGGCCGGCGGTTGTAAAAGAGGACGACACATTATTAGATAGAACTACCTATCCTACCAGGAGCCGCCAGCAACGAAGCGGAGCGCAACGCGTTGTAAATTATATTTTATGCTCGTAGCATATTGTTGAAACCGACACATCGACAACAACACCGATCCAATCATATGACAAACGTTCTTATTTCTTGTTTCCTGCCACCACTAAACTACCACGCGATATCCAATTTGTTCGCTATGCGAATTTAAATTTAACACGTTTTTGAAATAAGTGGAAAACGAGTGCGGAGAGCGCGAAAAAATATTCGAGCAAATAAATGAAATACAAACACGAGTGAATATGACTTGTGTGCATTTAGAGACAGAGCTAATTTATGAATACACCGCGCGAGCCGCAGCCGCGCGCCGCCCGCCGCACACAAAGCGCGATGCGTGCATGCCGTCGATTAGATAACGCACTCACAGGGGGGGCGGTGGCGCGGCGAGTGTGTGTGATAGCTGTGAGATATGAACGCAGGGAGTGGACGACACCCGCCGCATGTGACACACATATACACCGAATTAACTAATTTGAAAAGATAACCGAAAGACACATGCTGCACGTCTATCAAACAAAAAGCCACCGCAGCCGCCGCGAGTGTGTGATAAAAACGTGAAAAAGTACATTTGAATGTTTTCCATTTTTCTCTCGTTGCGTTTCATTGCTATTCCGCGGAGAGAGCTATTACGATTAGTCTTATTGCGCGGCATAACCAAAACAACTTGCGAATAGTTGCACCACATTTCATTCCAGCTGGCACGTGAATGAGAGGCAATTACGTGCAACTTAATTACGTTATTGTTGCCTTCATCTCTCGGATGGTTTTTGCGCGCGCATGATGGTAATCGAGTTTGCCGGACGCTAGACTCAAGAGTGTAGTACTACACACGTTATTCGAGTTTGTTTTCCATACTTGTAGCCTCTAGGTCAAAATGTGAATATTTCACATTAACGCGCTGCAATTTCTATCAAGTGTTTCCACTTCAAATGCGTTTCTTTTCGTCGTGCGACGAAATAATTAACAAACACTGCGTTTAACGCGCAATATTTCGGTGAGATATCAAACACGCGGACGGAAAAAGATTCGTCGTTCGTATTTCACTTATCGCACGTAGCGAAAAGTCGTTGTCTCAGCCGGAATTGGGTGCGACTATAATAGTCGCATAGAAAAGAAGAAGCGGCACTTCGGAATCGTCTCGATTCCGCTTCATTTCGTTTTCTATTAGAGCAACGCCAGAGTGCGCCGCCGCCGCCGCACCACCATTATATCAACTGTGATCTCGCGCAATTCAGTGTCCTGGTTCTTCTGCTTTGCGACGTGCTCCGGACACGACGTAAAACGAGATGTACGTGTAATGAAAAGCTGAACCTCTAACTTGCATATGATGAAAAGGCGATTGCTTCTTCGGCGGGTGTCGAGCGTAAGACGAGCGCAATCTAGTCAAGCGTTAAAAAATAAAAGGGGGAAGAAAATCGAAACTGATCAAATCGCTTGCTTTGCGCAAATAAACGAATAATCGGATGGAGAGGCGGCGTTTAATGGCATTCACGACTCGAGCTGATTATGTGCGCGGTGTCCTGTTTGTCGTCCCCGTTCCCCTATTTTCATTAAATGCCAATCACTCGGGAAACGCGCGAATTCGATAAATCAGCATTGAAGGCGCATCAAAGTCAACGTTTTACATTCGTCTGCCCTTTTCTTCGCGCAAACGCTAGATGAATATAAATACCTGATAAGGCTGAAGAACCAAATTGCCATTTTTATTCATATTTTATATCGTGCCGCCGCTATTGCGATAGCGTAATTATGCAATTGTGCTAGACGACTGTTAATAAATTGCCTGAGATAATAATACGTAGCTTGCGAATGTACAAAACACCGCCCAACAACTCGTTATCATTCATTACAAGCTCGGCTTGTTGGGCATGCAAGAAATGAATTTGGCGCACAGCTGCATCCAACGTTTTATGAAAGTGTCAGAGACAACATTGGTATATATTTTATTTGTTTACCTAATTTGCAAATGTTTTAAATGACTTCAATTAAAGACGATGATATCTACAAAAGCGTCGAAATTACTTTACTTAGATCAAAACTTTTGAAGATTGCTGACTGATAAAGTGGAATTGTTTAAACTAATTTTTGTCCACTGGCAAGCGTGAAATTTTAACAGAGCTGGAAATGTTCAAAATGTCGAAGCAACACAGCTATAAACAATTTTTTGCAGTTGAGATAATACACGTGTGGAGACAAATTTCAACAGGCTGAAACTTGTACGAATTTTATGATTTGGCAGCGTTAATTTTACCTTAGATCTCAATATGTAAATTGGTGAATAATTGTGTAGTTATCTATTTTCGATGTGCAAAATTATTTAATTTCTGTGAACGCACGGTGTAAAATTTTAACACAGCTGAAAATGGTCGCAACACAATCCTAAATTTCATTCTGTTCTTGGAGTATACAGGCTGATGCAAAAATTCACGTACTTTACCTATCCATCGTTGCTTTAGAGAAATGTGGAAACGGAATTACGGAGCACGCTATATAAGATTATCGCGAAACGTGTAAACTCTTGTCGTGCACGGAGATGGTTACGGTCACCGAAATGCACGACTACAGGCGCAGTTAGTTCACAGTGGTTGTAGATTTTGCCATTTTTCGGCACTAATTCCTAGAGGAAGAAGCAATTAATTTAATTCACTAACCTTGTAAATTCCCTCGATGAGCTATTATTCCTTTGTGATATTGTGCAAACGGGTACTTCGTATTCCTCGTATATAAAACACTGGACGGACCTAAAAATAATGAGAAACTAACGTTACTCTATCACTTATGATAGCACTACTGTTTAAATTATAAAATATGCCCGAAATATAAAGTAATTTTGATTTTTATTAGACAAAAGGCAAACTGCGAAACGATCGGCTTACACTCGCGAGACGAACTGAACTCTACTGATAAAAATTTACCTAGCTGCTTAAAATATGAACGCTGAGATCGTGTATTTCCGAACATGTTTTAATTTGTTACATTTTGTTTAAACGTTCAATTTGCCGCCTTAGTTTGTGATTTTATATAACGCGTATGTATGTACAATTGAACGTAGATTTCAATGATATTAATTAATTTTAATCAAGTTTAGATAACATTCAAACTTCACACAAGGAGGAAATTTTGTCAGAGAAGTAAGAAAACAAATAATTAACCAAGAGTTTGCTCATTATTCGCAGGAAGAAAGATGTGTTAATAATAAATGCGTTCACTAGGTAGAAGATGAGCAAATTGCAAGTTTTTTTGTTGGTATGACATTCAATTCCATCCCATGATGAATGGAACTAGTGTCTCATCTAATGTGATAAATGTCTTTTAGATGACGAGCGACAATTGAATTAAAAACCATTCTCATTACGTGCGGTAGGTTGGTCCGCAATGGAAATATGCAGCTGTTTGTGGTTCGTTGGCGGCAGAGATACCTCAGGAATGAAAACAAGACGCGCTGGGCAAAGTTACGCGCGGAAATTAGATTGCACTCGAAATGTCGTGTGCTTGCCAAGACAGATTAAGGGGTCGCAAGTTAACGTTAACGTGAGCCACTCTGTAGTTGAGCTTAATGAGTCAAACAACAAAAAGCGAACGCTGATAATTGAAGGACGATTCGTAAGTAATGCGCGCGGTTTACTTCGAGCGCCGAGAAAAACGTAATAGTCTCTGAGAAGATATGTTAATATGCGGCGGTGGCATTCAAACATTTTCACATCACGTCTTTATTATATCCGTCCCAGGAGTCGCACAAAACGTTACATAACTTCTTGTAAAAGTCTTAGCAATGCCAACCGCACAGTCGGTTTATAGTTGGAGTGCTTCCATTCGACGCGTGTGGGGTTAAAACAAGCGAACAAGTAAAAAATAAACGAAATAACTTGATTTATTTCTAGGTTACAACATCATAGTGAGTGCATTACTCCTACGGGCGGAGAGTTGCGCGCGCGCATTGTTCGTTTAATTCCGCTTCGATATTCATCAGCGCGATGAGGAACAAGTCGAAGAAGCAAGCACAATGAAAATATGTACAAAGAATGGAAAACGTACAAAGAGTTGAAAATGCACGCGCAGTGAATATCCTATATGGTTGTAAAAAATGCGCAAAGCAACATTGCTAATCCGGATTAAAAATGAGATACGTGCACGAATGCGAGCCGCCGAATCATTGCCTTGTATCATGCGCAACGACATACCGCGCGCTGATGCCGCCAACATTGCCAAACTAATCCGAGAATCTGTGCGCGCTTTCGGGGGGGCGGCGGCGGCAAAGCCGACGAAATATGGGCTTACGTCGCGCGCGTTAACGGCCAATGTGTTGAGCGTCCGTAAATTCGTTTGCGCGCGCTATCGACTTTATTTACCGATGGAGCAACTTATTAGCGTTCGATTGCATTCGCTCAGAGACAATACGAATTTATCGAAGCGCATCAATTTTCATCATATTTTACGATACATGTCCGCTAGCTATATCTTGTTTGTATTCGCTCTCCTCACTGTTGCTCTTTGTTTCAGACACGAACGCTGTCAGCTGGGAGGAATGGTGGACGTACGATGGCATTTCCGGTGAGTGTAAAATCTTAATTACGTCGCCACAAGGGATGCGAACGCGAATCGGTGCAAATACCAAACATAAATAACTATTTCATCATCACATGCAGCATGAATAAATAATGCAATAATCATTCCGCATTATTAGCAGCCATAACATATTCATAAAATAAATAATTATTTTATTCGCCATTCGTAATCAGCGCATTTATCATCAGCAATATTAAACGAACTGAAACTATACACATCGCACAAATAAATTACCGAACGCAACACATATTAACTATTTAAGTTGCCGTGTGTATGGATTGAGTGACATGGAAATTGAATTTAATTACGCTTTGCAAAACATTGACCAAAAGTGCATCAGAATTATGAGCTTGCTAATGCAAATTTCCATTCGTTATTCGAAAAACACACATGAAAAATTTATAGGTGATTCCGCGTCGTTAAAAAATGTGAAATTTTAATACATTAATTACGTCGAAGTTTCGTATTCGCATATTGCATGTAAAATACGAAATGTTGGAATCGTATAGAAAAGGTAATTAATAGTACGTCAATAATCTGTTTACTCTCAAACTTCAAACAGTGCAATGCGCATACTTCATGCTCAATGCATGTATTCGCGTACGAAATGCAGCGAGCGTGAATTAATTTGAATCGAATAAATGCGGGTCATGCACATAAATTATGCATAAATGATTTAAACATTCATTTCGTGGTTAATGGAATCGCATCGCTAAATTTTCGCTCTAAACTAACGCCCGAAATCGGTATCATAAATTGTCACAATCATAAAACTATAACGTGAAACATTTTCGTACACTTAAAGTGCATTAACTATTTATTTTTTAATTAATAGTATTTATAAAATATAAAGGCGCATTCAAATAATTTCGTATGTTAATAAAATTTCAACTAACGTAGGTAAACATATGTTGATATTCAATAGTTGTGGTGTGTAACAAAATTGATCAAAAATCTTTCTGGTGGTAAAATAATTATTTAAATATATAGTTGCTGAAATATTTATAAAATTGTACACTGTAATTTTGAAAAATTCTTGAAGAAAAATTGTCGTAACTTCTAATGTTATTACTTGATTTGGATCATTTAAAAATAAATCCAAATATAGATTTCTTACTTTATAATAATCAAATAAATTTTAGATGTAATTTTGTTGCAAACTGAGTTAACTGAAGCAAAATCCATAGTATATTTATTTATTTATAAAGTGTAAAAGAAGTACGGTATGCTGAAAGTGTACTTGGAAGAAATCCGTGTAAATCTGAGCGGATTGATTTTATAATATACTGTCAAATATAAGGATTTGGGCGCTCGAGGGTCGCTTCTTTTCGCGGTTGTATTGTGAGGCGTTAGATCGCATCAGCCATCCATTCCATTGCGATTCAATGCGATTTTATTACAATGCCACACGGCATGTTATACGGACGCGAAGATGCTTGCTTGCCAGCGACCAAGAAGCACACGGAATAAAAGAAAAGAAAACCGAGAGCACTCACAACAACAACAACAACAACAACAAGACGACAACGGCAACAACAAAACGAACCGAAGCGATGAAGAAGCGAAGCGAGTGAGTGGTTGGACGTATTGAAAAAGTGCTCGCGCTGCTCGTGCAGGAGTGATCGAAGCGCATTCGTATTTCAATGCGGTGATTTATTATTGTTATTGTATTTTATTTTTATTAGATTATATAATGTCGCTTTCAACGGGCGCTCAGCTCGCCACTCACCGCGCGGTGTATACATTCAATCAATTCTATCAATAACCGAATGAACCGCGATAGATATTCAATAGCTGGATAGAGCAGGAGATTGAATAGAAATTCATGAAATTCAAATGCGAATGCGAATGCGGATTTAATTATATCGAGTATAAGTTTGTATTTCATTAGTTGGATAAATAGAGCGAAGAAAAAGTATTGAAAGTGAATGGAGAAATTAAAACGATAAACTTAAATTTAAAAGCTTAAAAGACAATTTAAGTCCGATGCGACCGAAGAAAATGGCTTGAAATAGTTGGAAAACTTTTGCAGATCTTCTTCTCGGGATAAATTACACAGCGAAAATCGACACAGCATGTAAGATGTGCGCACATCATTTATGATTTGCACATAGTTCAACTTTTAGCCATTAACATTCCATGTGTTTTCCTTTCGCGTTCGCGCACGTCTTTAAAGCGCCATGAAAGTGCGGTTTGAGTTTAGCATTTAATTTCTAAATAGTTCAACTTTCTCGACCTTTTTATGTCGGCGCGCACATTTAATATTTCGGTGTATTTTTAATATTCTTGTAAATATTTTGACGGGCGCAACGCGGTGCTAAAATGTACGAACATTACCATTCATGGGACGCATTGTCCGGAGGCAGGCACGTCGGAGCACTTTTCAATTTTTCAATGGATTGTTTTCCGCTGCCCCCGTTGCCAGCCACCATGCGTCTTTTCATAGATTTCAAGCTTTCAAGCGCGAGGGGCGGCGGCATTCGTTCGACGAAACTTTTCATATAGAAAGTTATGATTTATGACTTCATCGACGCGCCGCCGCTCCGTCACCACCAACACGCCGCCGCCCGCCATCGCCTTGCGCACTACTCTTGTGATTGGCGAGCGCGCGGTGCTGCGCAAAAATTTATAATCTTTTTTTCTGCATTTGCGCCCTTCGTACCCTTAACCAACTTGACTAGTGTTTCGGTTAAGAAGCAGCCGGCGAACGCCAAAGCTTAAACATCCCCTGACGTTTGAATTAATAACATGCCACTTTTTCTTCGTGCCCCAAATACGCGCCATACACAACAAGGGTGCGAAATGTAAAAACGCAAAAATGCAAAGAATTTAAAGGGTTTGAATATTGAGCGTAAAATGTAGTATTTCCACTCGAATACGTTTCCCTTGTTGGGCGCAAGTAAAAAATTAGAATGCATAAAATTTCAAGGAAAAAGTCCAAATAAAATTAAAGCGCAAAAAAGCTGCGTCCGTGTTGATCGCGAAATGAATGAGCAGCAAGCTGCTCGAACGCAGAAGAAAGATGAAGTGAAACAGGAAGTTGAAGGAGGAAGTGGATGTCATATCCTTCTATCCTCGGATTGCTATTTGCCTCATCTGAGTCAACCTAACCAGCCGATTTCCTTTTATCATTTCATGCCTAATTATTATTACTTCCTTTGTAGCTTCCCAGTCCTTACCGTTCGATGACGACAACTTCCGGCCTTATTAAATGATCATGCAGGAATGTAATCATTGCAGATCTTATTAAATTTTTCAATGAAAATATTCGCCTAAAACTATTGAAATGCAAATCATGCAAATGAAGAGGCTTAAGATGAAGAAGAAGAAGAAGAAGAAGATAATTAAAGTCATTGAATTAAAAGTGTAAAGGAGGCGGCATAACAAATGAAAATTCGGGAAACGCGACGAGCAATTAGCAAGTTTTTATGATAATTTATGAGCGCGTGTCCTGTTCGAGAGGGACTGAAGAACAAATCCCATTCACAGAGTGAGTGAATGCCTTGTTCTTTCTCGTGTGGTGCTCGCGTCGCGTTTAGACAAAAGCTTTATTCATACGACCGACGCGCGGGCAGGAAAACCTCAAGCAATGTGCGATGTGAAACGGCGGCAGTGGCGGCGGCAGTGGCGGCGGCAGCAGCAGCAGCAGTGGTAGTAGACACTCGGAAATGTCGTGCGCTCCGGGGAGGACGAAACAGCGAAACGTAAAAATCTACATGCGCGTCAGGAGCGAACGTTGCCAGGATATGAGAGGGGTTTACGCACGGATGTGGTGGATATAAATAGCAGGATAACGATAACGACTCCTGCGAGTCACACATACCCGCCACTATTGTTATATTTATACAAATATGTATAAACACACACGCATTGCATAAAGCGCATATAACGCTCGTCCCGGATAAAAACAAAGGGGGGAAATGCAACTATGCGCTATTACGGAGAATAGTCGAATATGCTGGGCGAAGGTCGCAGGTGAACGAACATTGCGAACGTCGTGGAATACAAACAAGTTTCTGCTTTCTTGCGGTTTTAGCTTTGCTTCGAAACAAATAGATACGAGAATGAGAGGCAAATTCAAATGGTTCAAAGCAATACAAAAAAAATACTCTACTCAATACGTATTATTCCGCTTTGTATATTTTCCTGGCAATATTTTCCGGCTTGATTTTTATTTATTTTTGGCTCTGTCATGAAAAATAAAAATGGTAAATATAACGAGTCAATTTGCTAATATTTTTATTTGATACGTGCAATTTGAAATCATTTAAATAATGCTTCCTTTTTTCTTCCGTTCCGAGTACATTGACTTTCAAATTAAATTACGACAATAAAATTTAGGAGGGCGATTTCCATAGAGAGAGGGCACTCGCATGTGTTTCATATTTTGATATTTTCATTTTTTTGTGTAAATGTACCCTGGCTAGAAGAAATGTTGAAGGCGGCAGAGCGCGGAGGTTGTTGAATATCCTTCGATATTATTATTATTCAGCGGCAACTCTTCGCGCATCGTCATCGCCGCATCATTTAGCCACCACTTGTTCATCATTTCGTTTCATTCGACGCATTGTTCATTTATACTTTCCGCCGCCTCCGACGCTGCTCGCTCTCTCCATTCCACCACTCCGAAAAACCCCTCAACGCATCTCGTTCTGGCCACGAGAAGAAGAAATTTGCGCGATTACTGTTTGTGCAAAACGCGCATTTTCGAATTCAGATTCGAAATATTCAAATGTGGTTGAACGTGAAATCAAACAAATTGTTGAATGTATTATCAACACATTTAAATGTGATGAAGTAATTGTCTAAAAGTTTGTGAAAGGAAATTAAGATAAAATGTACGATTGGGAAATAGAAATAAAAATATATGGTTATGAATAAAGATAATAATTTATCCTTGATGGTTGTTTGACTTGTGCCGTGCGGCATATTGCGAATGTTTTCAAAGAAGAAATAAATGAAAAAGTCCTCTGGGAGTGTTTCCCATCAAAGAATTTACATTCGGGTGACGCCGTCATTCCTTACAGCCAGAGAGGGATGTAATACAATGAAGGTAACACATGTCCTTGATGGATACTCATCATGTCATCATCATTATCATTATCCGCACCCACCATTCATTCGTCCAATATACAGGGTGTCGACTCTCGCGTTTGATTTATATCCACAGGGGAATCATAATTTGTCGTCATATTACGAATGCAAATAAAAATGCAATTCAGAGAAATATGATGAATATTTCATACGAGTGTAGCAAAAAGAATTGTAAATTGCTTGCAATTTCGACGAAAGAGCGAGCGCGAACAGTTTACGAGCAATTTAAATAAAATCGAAAATTGTTCAAATGGCGAATTGTGCAACGAATGATGAACGAAATTCGCTTCATCGGCGCTCGCACTATAAATAAAATCGCGAGGGATGTATGTTGTTCGCACATATAATAAAGGGGAGCACACGCGTCGGGCGTTTGCCGGCCACAATGTTGATGTTAATTGAAAGTGCATTTTGATGGAAATCCGCTGTAATAAAACCGAAAACGCATTGCTATTGCGATCGCAAGTACCGAATCGATGCGCGAAATACAACAACATTTTCCTATATTTCCCGACCGCGCCACTCTCTCGATAATACTTAATATGCATTGCTAAATCCAATTCAATTGCAAAAACTATTTGTTATTATGCAAATTTCAACGACCATTAATGAATTTACTTATTTGCTTTGGGCAAAAATCGGAATTACATCAGCTTTACTTGTTTCGCGACAATAATAGCGGCGTTATGATAAAGATTCATGTATCGTATATGTTGGCATAAATGTGATAATAAATTTTTATAAATTTAGACAAATATATCTCTGCAAAGTGGAATAAATGCTGAATGCATATTTCAAATATGAATAAAGTACGATGATAAATAAAAAAGATATTAAAGTTTAAAACTCAAACGTTTTTTAAAAATTGTGCTACAGATGCGTAAGGAGCACGTGCGCTAAAAATTTGAATCTTGGGGACTCAGTGCTCGACGCTGATTGGCTAATAAATCCATGATGGCCGCTCATATAGCATTTACATGCATGGTAACTAAGGTAGTTTGCTAACGTCCCTAGCAACCGTGAGATCACTATATATGTCGCACTCTTTTCTCATATACATACTTAATCACTTTGAAAGTTTGTCAACATAAGAAATACATGCGATCAGTTAATTTGTTGTAACTTTTAAATTTATTAAGATAATTGAAAAATTTAAAAACCTAATAAATTTATCATTATTCATTATTTCATCTTTGCAATATTATTGTAATTATCCTGTTCTTTATACTTTTTTTAACGTCAAAAGTTCGTCGGACAAATTTCATGTTTTCTTGAATTTAAATTTATTTTTACTGGCGTTAAGCGTGCATTTTATTAAAAATAAATTCGCTGCCGCCTGCCTTATTACATTTTAGATATTTTGAAATAAATTTTTTGGTACACGTCAAGTTTATCAAAAGTGCTAAGAAGTTTATGAGCATTTTACACATTGTTATTCTAAATACGCTCGAGCCTATCCGAAAATGTAATTGAAAAAATATACTTTCAACATTTCGATAAAGGAGCTGCGAGTTATCTAGAATCTTTTCGATCAGCCGTCGTCGTTTCTTGCATTTTACCTATGCGCCCGCGTGCAGATTCGAGATCTTGTCATATGGTGTGATTCGCGTGTGACTTGTAAGCGAAGCGGGAGGATGAAAACGTCGTGCTGTAGGAATATCGGGAACGAGGTGGATGATGAAGAGACGGCGAGCGGATATTGGACTCGTTCCCTTTATTTTCGTAGCGTTTTTCATATTTGCGAATGTATTTTATTCGGCGGCAAGGAGGCGGACGATGATGAGATTTCAGCCTCGATTTTCATAAACGTATGTCTTCGTACATATGTGCGCATACGAGAATTCGAACATTTCGATTTTCTTTTGATCGTTTTACGATTTCCAACGATTGTATCTCCGGCCCCCGCGTCCCATTTGTAATACGCAAATAAATTGAGCAATCGCTTTTGTTTTCGCCTCGCTCTCCGACGAGAATTCCGTTCAACTATCACATGCTGAGCGTAGTGAGCGAATTCCATTCGATTGCTTTTATCAACTGTCACGGGCGGGCGGCGGGTGGCAGCAACCGTGGTGGCAGCGAATGCAAATTATTATTTACTCCACGATGAAGAAAGGTAAATAAATGCTAGCATATACGTTATGCGTGCGTACTTGCAAGAAACGAATAATTTGAACAAATCGCTACACATGTTATACTTTGTTCGCTCGTTTACGAATGGTTTGGTTTCGTGCTCGGGGGCGGCACGCGTTCATTTTAATATTTATACCGTGCGCGTGTACTTGAATGACAAGCGCTTTCGATGGCGTCTGATGGATCGTAATACAAACGCTGATCACGAATACTTCAACAATGCATGCGATATATTTCGAAATAATGCACACACAAAAAAATAATTAAAATGCTCGGCGGTTTCCATTATTATTAATCTACTTTCAACATGGAATTATATTTAGTTCGGCGGTTTTTAACTGCGTTAAAATGTAAATTACGCGATTTAATTAGCTTATAATAATATAATTAACAGGTCGAATTATAAGTGGCGGTGCGCGTGCTGTGAACATTCGTGAGTGGCGGGGGCGGTCACGGTGTAGCAATTGAAACAATGCCCATCCATTATGCATTTATGCATTTTGTTGCTGTTGCTGCATTTCGGCATGCAACCCGCCCGCTCACTCGCAACTAAACGAATAATCGTGGCAATTATGATAGAATTGCGATTTTAATTAAATCATGATTAACATTTCGTGCCGTGAGCGCAATCTAAATCTTTTCAATTGCACAATATGAAATGGGCTTTTAACGCATACACACCTCGATTGAATTACGAGTCTTTCAGATAAAAATTAGTAGATACGCAACTAATAGTTTTTCCACATTAAATTGCGAAATTGTAATTGACTGAACAATTAATTAAATTTTAATCCTTTGAATTGTAATATTATAAAGCCTTTATGGTATTAACTCTTTGATTAATTTTAATCTTTTATGCATGCAATATTCGATCAGCGAACATAAAATAATTAGTAATTAGCCATTAAAGTGTAGTATTGAAATTTAATGGGAAATTATTGAGGTAGGAAATTATTGACGATTGGCAAAATGCAATTAAGATGGCTAATGCGATTTTGGAATGTCTTTCAGTCACGTAAAGTCATTCAAACACATGCGTTTCGCTCTTCTTGTAATAGCACGTGCATATATAGATTTCGTTACAGTTGTTTTGTTAGTGTTTTGTTCACAATACTCTTGTTGTTGTTGTTGTTGGTTCGAGCGCATTCGTTCAAGTGGGCCAATAAAGCAATTCGAAAACAAAACCGCGCTTAATTATAACTTTTCCCATTATTGCTGCACAAACGGCACAAACGCGCAAGGGGTAAAGAGAAGCAATCCCTGAATCCTTCAAGCTCATCGCGTACTTTTCCACCACCAAAATATTTAACTGCAGTTTAACTAGTACTGCACTATACTCAAACTTTTTTACCCCTATTATTTAAGGGTAGCTATTTTATAAAACAACTCAACAAAAAATTTAAATTCTGCCTTTGTTAAAACACACATTAATTCGGTTATTTGTTGTAATAAATTTGCTGAAATATTGATCATACTTTATGCAAACATCCAAAGCATGCGAATGGTTGAGTATCAGTGGCTACAAATCAGTGATGTTAATTGACAAGCATTGATCATTTATCGATTGATGTTAATTAGAATTACTTTGTCGTGATATTAGGCCGGCAAGTCGAGCTTGAATTGGTGCCAAAGGGGTGGAAAGGGCTGCGGCGGGGACGGCAAGAAATAAGGGGCAATACTGCCCTTGGCCATTCGACCGCAACTGCTTGGACGCTCGTTGATAGTGCAAGGGGATGAGAGGAGGTCGGTGAAGGCAGCCCTTAATAGATAACCTCGATTACGCACCAACCGAATGTGCATTGATTCAATAAATTTGCAAATTGGTCGCAGCACGTAAACACAAGGCCTTTATACATTTTCCACCGAGCGTTATCAAAACTTTATAGCTATTCAATCTACGTCAATAATTCAACTAATGTTCAACGTTTATGATTCAAGTTCCCGTATAGAAATAGTTTATCATAATTTCATTGAACTAGGCAAATTTGATTGTATTTCTAAATCTAATTGAATATGACGAGAACTGTCACTGACATTTATGCGTTTCACATTCACAGAATCACGTGCAATTGCAATTCACTTAAATGCAAGGACAATTATTATCCTGCGAATTCACGTCTATTGAATGCTTTATTTTAGCCAGATAATCCGTAATTAAAATAGACGCTTGCCTAATAAGAATGAGAAAATTGTTTAATTCAAAGCGAGGAAATATATGAAATTGAGTACTGCACTGTGTAAGTCTATATGCATGTGCATTAAGTGCGCAGTTGGTTTGTACGTTTCGTCGTTTCCGCGTTCGATGGATGCAAAACAATATTAAACGACTTTATTGAATTTGCGTGCTCGTGCGAGCATTGGAGACAGCTCTAACGTTTCGAAACTGTGAATGCAATGCAACGCAACGTAACGAAATTGCGGCCACCATGGATGCCACTCGCGTATGCATTCATGGATCGAAAATTAAATTCAACAAATTGATTTATGCTCTTTTCACCACTCGTCCTCGTATGCTTCACCATATGTACGGATGGAATACTTTTTTAAGCTAAATGGAATTTTGCATTCGCTGAAGAATGTAAAATTGTCTATGCAGATTTAGTGCTGTGCGGCTAGAGTTAATTTCAAAAGCAATTTTTGAGAGCCCATTAAATTTAATTGTACGAATTTCGAGTATTTTCAGTTTGTTAAATATATTCAGCAGTGTGTATTTTAAGTGTGCACAGTGTATGTTTATAAATCTTTCTATCGCTCAGTCAAGTTGTAGTGATAGTCGCATTTTATTCGAACAGCAATAGCACGGGCGACATTAATGATCTGTTGATAGGTGCACGCTCGTATTTGCTTTGCCTCGCTTGAAGGGCGCAAAGGGCGAAAGAAACGCGCGGCAGGCACGAACGCCTCCCTGAACTTTCAAGTGTCCTTCCACATTCACTGCGTGCACTAGGCTGACTATATAGTCTTATCATCAGTCCACCCTTTCCCGTCCTGATCTCAGCTCTATTTTAAGTCGGCGCGCGCGCGAATATAACGCTTCACTAAATTGCTGAATAGCGCGTCGAGCTTTTATCGTACGCTCGCGCTCGCGGATAACAAGAATCGCCGCGAACAAAGAACGCGCACAAAAAGTGTTGACCTCAACGACGACGACTACGCATTTCTATTAATTGCACATAAACTTGCTGTCTAATTTACTAAGTGTGATATAATTTCTTTGGTGCGCAAACTGTGTAATTGTTACACATTTCGCGTGCGCAAAACTTATACGCATGAGAAGAAGAGGTGGTCTATTGTTCTTTATCGTCACTTCCGTTTCCGTTCGCGCAATTGTTTCATATCAGTGGCGTATGCGGGGGCGGCGCATTGACGTATGCCAAGCAATGTCGTCAGTCAACGAGTGAGCGATTAAGTGTTTGATAAGTTGAGCCGCAACTCAACAATTTCACGAATTCGCATTCATGGTTCAAGACTTGAAATAGTTTGACACTGTTTGCGGTTGTGAAAGGCGTCTGAATTGTTCTATTAGTTCAATGTCTCTATTGGGGGAGTAGCGTTTTAGTCTACTTGTTATCACAATGTTTAAGTTGAGTAATAATACCCATAATCTTACTCACATTTTGTCTGAAACAAAAAGAAATTTTATTAGTTTTATTAATAACGTGCATCGTTGTTTTTTTTTAGTCCTTTGCGTACTCGACGCAAGTTTGTAATAGACATTACAGTACGTTGTTGTTTGTAAATGTGTCGAAACCAATTTCGCGCTAATCGCCATTCTTTGTACATGTACACGAGAATACGGGCAACGCATCCAGAAAGGCGTCCTGTTGGAATAGCGTGCGATCCCATGGCGATGCTAATCGCGTGCACCTGGGGAATCCCAGCCGATTGCTCCGCACGTCGTTGCAAAACACACAACGGACGCTTACACTTATCCCTTCGTTCCCTCTTATGTGTGTTCTAACGTATTTTTAGAATGATTTCGTTCTTTTCTCGTGTCGTATCGGCGCGCCGTTTAAGTGTTAGTTATCTCACTCTTTTCGCAACAATCGCCCCTTTACACCTTCGCTTGAAGAGTGGTTTCAGCCATGTCCAAGACGCGTGCACTTATCTCAACACCACCACCAATCATTTATCTTTTGTTTCGCTGAGGGCTGGAATCGCACCAATACGTTCAATATGCGAAGAATCTTAAGGATTCGCCAGCACGAGGTATCGTTCGAATAAACGTGGAAACCAGAGAAGACACGAAAAAAAGCTATTGTTAACACTTTAACAATTTGATGTCTTCAATATCGTTAACGTTCGTATTGATTTATTTATTGATTTATGGAACGTAAGGGTGCGGATATTATTTGCAGACTTAATCCCGGTAATTCGTCGCTATAGGCGAAAAACTTTTAGTAAGCCTTTAGCATGGCTTAGAAATCTTCGAAAGTGTTAGCAAAAGCCACGAATTAAGACAAGCACCTGAAGAGCAGACAAGAGTGAAGAACAAGAACAAGTGGAAAGTTTCCTCAACTATTGTCGACTTGTATGTACAAAGTTGCATCAAGAGTTGTGTAGCAAAGCAAAAGTGAAAGACTTGTAATTGCAGTCTGTTCATAGCAATTCTGTACTTTTGCCTCTTTTTATTTTTGTTTCCTGTCCCGCGTTTTTATGATTATTTTTTCCGTTTTAGTTTAGTTCCGCATTGTCTCATTTCATCTTGCTGGAGGCAGCAACTTTTTCTAGTATGCGTACAGCCCACTATCCAGATCGGCAGATAGCGCACGTTGTGTCACGTAAGGTTTTTCTAATCACAACTAAGCACCACCGACGCACGCGCATAATTGCTAAATATTTGCGCTAAATAATATTCTAATTAGATTTCAGCTAAATTCACAGTCTTGACAAATAATGACAAAGAGTTGTTGTCGCGCGCGCATTCCAGAAATATGTGCCAAGCAAATTGAGCAAATTGCGCACGAATGCATTGAAACATCTCTGGCGAACGTTAAATGTTGAACGCAAAATGCACAACGCAGAAACGTACAGAATACCGGAGTATGTTGTTTAAATTGCGTTTAACTGTTTCCCTAACATTGCAGCAATGTAGAAATTACATTTCGAATGCGCGTACGCCAGTGAGCAAGCGAGTGAGTGTGTTAAATTCGTGTCTCCTCCTCATCGTTGCCGCCGACCGTCAGCAGACAGAAACGCAACAGCAGAATGCATGATGCGATGATTAACTGTTGCTTCCGTATCTCTAATACGTGGCAATACGTGCGTAATGAATGTGCTCTAATGTCATCAGGGATGACGTATCAAGCGGCATCAAGTATCATGTCATATTTGTCTCATGACTGTCTTGTAAATCGTCATGTCAAATTCCTGTTAATTCTTGTAATATCGAAATATTTACTTTCAAATTTATAGTTTAATTTCAGTTCATATTTACATTTCAGTGGTACCTCTACATTAAGATTTAATTAATTCTGAAAGCTTGAAATGGAGAATAAAATCATGAATGTTTTTGATTAACTTTGATTTTAGTTGACATATAATTATGCCACAACACCAATTACTTTGCAATATTATTTAATTACTGACGTAGTCATCCGGCTTTGCCCGGACTAAAACTATTTCTTTGTT